>JAYECN011012847.1:0-36101 GCA_035222435.1 Microcambeva ribeirae | reverse complement strand
AAGACACACAAGGCAGAAAAAGTAAGAAAAATACTCAAATGAATATAATTCAAAAGCAAAATACTGTATTTCCAGGCAACTAATTTTTTGCCTTTTTCATGTCTTATTTAAGAATTATCTTCCAGGGCCTACATTACTGACTATATTAATGCACATCAAATTAATCTCAAATCCACTAAAAATTAAATGTTGTGAGAGAATGTGGAGAAGTTGATATCAGATATCTTTAGAAAGTGCTTCTAGATAATTCTGAAAAGTAGAAAAAAGTGATATGCCAATCTTTTATGAGAAAAGATAGGAAATCCATTTGAGGCGTTTTCATCTGAAAAGATTTTACAACAGAGTTTTTGTCTGAATAGAAAATCACTGGCAGCCCCCAAAGGAGAAGACAAAGATCATACAACTCTAACACTGTGACCACATCGCTTTCTGTTGGGGTTATAGAATATTTATTATTTATATTTAAGATACCCTCTTCAATGCTTTTTCTGTTTCTAGCTAGAAACATCAAGCATGGATATTCCCCAGATTGCTTACTATTTTTTAATCTGAAGTTGGAGCATACCACCAGTGAAAAACAAAATTCATGTTTAATGGCTTTTTCTATCACCCAAAGCTCTCATTTTCCCCAGCTAGCATATGTATCAACCCATCACTGGATTTGCATCTAGAGGAATATACCCATTACGAACAAGAAGAAAAAAATGGCAGCATATTACATTCTGTAACCCATTTGTTTCATAGTGTGTGGTGAAAACGGAGTGAGGATTTGACATGTTTTTATAAATATACCGCATAGCTGATATTTTTCATGATGGCCCTTCTCTTCCCTTTCAAGCCTTGAGTGGTAGCATGGGAGAATAAAAACTGAAGTTTCATGCTCCTATCACCCCCTAGGCATTACTAGTTGCAACCTTTTCAAATAGAAACATGCACAATGCTCTAAATAAAAAAAAAAAATAAAAAAAAAAAAAAAGTTTTTAAATAGCAGCCCTTTATTTGACAACCCAAGGCCAACTCTGGGTTTTAGGTCCTGACCCAGCCTAAACCTCACCTCAGGTAGACCCTACCAACTTTCTGCCGCCTGTGCCTGTCCACACCAGTGTGGCCTCTTCCTCCAAGCGAATTCAGCAGCCGCCCTAGGCAGTGACCCCCTGCAGCGTTGCTTTGCTGGAGGCTCCCCTCTACCCTGGGAGGTTGTTGCTCTCGTACCATGGCTATGCTGTGATTTCAGCGGCTCCCAACTCCCACACCTCGTGACCTTTTACCTAAGGGCTCCCTACGCACATGGTAGCGGTTACGCTGAATATGGCTTTTTCAGCTGTTACCTTCTACAAACAAATACAAAAATTATAGATTTAGCAAAGTGTCTTCAAAATCTTTTTTCCCCCCAAGTTCTTCCTTCAGAAAGCTTCAACATTAGGGACAGATTTTTTATTTGGCAATAACTCCGGCAATATATAAACATACTTATACAAACTTTAAAGCATGCTGTGGCAGTTTAGAGTAAAAATTAGAAGTTCATCCCATTCCT
Source organism: Microcambeva ribeirae (assembly GCA_035222435.1). Taxonomy (NCBI): domain Eukaryota; kingdom Metazoa; phylum Chordata; class Actinopteri; order Siluriformes; family Trichomycteridae; genus Microcambeva; species Microcambeva ribeirae. Next base: position 34,567 of record JAYECN011012847.1, on the reverse strand, counting down.
TCCAGGCTTGAAGATGAGGAAGGACAACGGTATAGAACCATGACACAGGGGCTAACAATTTGTTATGCTGTTATACTATCCCATACCAAAACAATCTTCCATGTAGCTCAAACACTCCTAGTGCCATTCCATACTGAGCAGACAAAAGATGCAGACTCCATCAGCCACAGAAGCAGCATATAGGCACAGAAATAAGTGTTGCACTAGCGTTTTTCTTTTATTTTCTCTGAGTAATAGCCAAAGATCACCTTTCATGTCTTCGTGTCATAAGGAAGAGCCCACAATCACAATATACTTGAGCCAGAAAAACGGCTTTCCCTCCTGCTCCAGAAAAATAAAATTGCTATAACCAATCTCTAAAATACATGAATAGGACAGACTTCCTCAAAAAAAGGGGGAAAAAAATATGAAGCTAGACTAGTTTGACTCTTTGGGGGAAGGAAAAAAAAAAAAAAAAAAAAAAAAAAAAAAAAAAAAAGGATGTGATGTATTTTCAGCACCTATCATTTTTGCTTTACATATAGAAGACCGTTGCTATTGGCATAGCTTGCAAAGAGGCCACTGTCTAGTTCATTGACCATTTGTTGTTTGGTCCCTTTTCTTAAAGGGCAGGCCCTGGCTAATAGTTTCTGCCTTTATATAATTACCAGCTAATCTGAGGAGCTCCAGTCACATTAGCAACATTTATGTAGGCTCTTTAGAAGACAGACATTGTATGATTCATTTATAAAGCCACTTTTTAAAAATCTTATTTCAGCACTTACAAATATTTTGCAGTCAATTTAAAACAAGCTGTTCAATCATTTTGGTTTGCAGCATGCTTTTGGAATAAGATTTAGTTTTGCTCTTCAATAGAAATGTATACAAATAAAATTGCCAAAATTAGACTAAAGAGAGAAGAGGAAGGAACACATTAATTTCCACACTAATTGACTACATATATCAACAATAGCTTCCCTCATCACTTAGGGACTTTTTGTTGAATATGAAGTTCATGCCTTTGCTTTTTAGCCCAGTCTCCTCAGCTGCACCTCCTCACGCAGTTATGCTGTCCATCCTCCTGCCCTTCCCGGTGCTCATTCTTAATCCATTTGCATCCTCTGGCCAAATCACCCAAAGGCCCCAGCCTGGGATAGCAGCCCCACGGGTTGAGGGACGGGCCCATGGCCAGGCACAGAGGAGGTGGAAACGTCCATTTCCATTATGAAATGCAGTAGGCACCAACAGCATGAAACCCACAGAAAACCAGATCTCATTAGTTGTGTTGTTTATGGAAATTCATCCTTTAAAGGCAGTCTTACTCGCAAACCACTGAGCTCTCCCTGCTTGAGTACTTATTAAATGATTGCGCTTAGTATAACAGCAAATGGTCTAAGCAACTTGAATGCCAGCTACTTCATTAAATATGTTTAGATGTGTAGCTCAGTATTATCTGTCTTATTTAGGACATTGCACTAGTGAACAAAGTCACATACTACGTAACTAAACACTTGCGTGAAAACACTTCACCCCAGGTTACTGAGTGCAGTTTGAATAAGAATACCAAAAGTCACTGAATAAAGGTAACAAATTGGAGAGGTTTATATTTCTGAAACACGGACACAACTTTTGCCTATAGTTTGGTAATACTTTGAGACTACAGACTTACTTAGGTAGTTGCATAACCCTCCCCCAACACTTCTGCTCATTTCAAAGCCTCACCAGCCCTTTCTCAAGGCTAGGAGAGCTGTTTTCCTGGATGCACAGTAAACCTGATCATAGCCATGACCCCGCTCATGCAGTTTCAACGTGGATAGGTTCATCAGGTTTTGACAAATGCATATGGAGATAAAAGAGAGGAGACAGAACCAAGATACTAGGAGGGAAGGGCTGTGGGTGTTTTTTTTTTTATTTTTTTTTTTTTTGTTTTTTTTTTTTTTTTTGGGAGGGGGGAGGTAACAAGGCTCTTTTCAAGTGTTATTGATTACTCTAGACTCTATTCCAAGCACAGTCTAAGCAGAATGACTCTTAGTAAGTGACCCAGCTCAGTCTATTATAAATGATCTGTCCAGTAAGACTCAAATTTCAACACTATCATCTACAACTTTCTTTGAAAAATTTTATAATGACAATTTCAGAATATATTGCTAATCTAAGACCCAATGATAGCTGACATAAAATGATTTAACTTGTTCTTCAAGTTAAACCTGAACCACAGCTAATACCCACAGTATTAGTGAGCAGTCAGAAGTCCATCATTTGTTCTTGAGCAAGCTGCTTTGGTTATGCAGCTGAGGTTGGGTTCAGTATTTTCGGCAGGAAAGCAAGTTGAGTTTCATAAAGGAAAAAATTGCCATTTACAAAATGGCAATCAGGAATTGAAATACATGAATTAAAGCAAATGAAATGGATATTGGTTATTCTTATCGCTCATATTCTATTAAATTTTAAGAAACAGAGCAAAATTTGAGAAACTTCAGGAAAGGCATTTTAGACACGACTTGGTACACTTCAGACTTTTTTCTCTTTGGGATCACCTGGTGACAATTCAGTAGTGATTAAGCTCTTTACCTTATAATGCTGGTAAAGCTGCAATAGAGATAGAAATTTGAACTGATATGCGTGACTACAGGTTCTGGAGAGGGACTTGTCAGTCACATGCATTTTAAAAACTTAAAGTTTATATCCCGAGCCTATTTGACTGAGCCATAGCACACTTTTTAGACTCACCTAAGCGAAATAATAATAATAAGCTTCATACTTCTTCACAGAATTCTGCCGACATGGATTCTTATTCACTATGATTCTGCAGAAAAACATCTGCTCAGATTGTATTTAACTTACCAAGTAATCTTTACTGTCCCCATTAAGTATTCAGTCTCATTTAGCATTACAGTTTTTCATTATGTCTCACTTTGGATCTTTTGACTGTGGGCTATTCAGTGTTCTGCATGTCTGCAGACACACAGCTTTCCTATATACATGGAAAATATTAGAACAGGTTTTAAGTCACTCCCAAAAAGTGATTTTTAGTATCCAAGCTGAAGTTGTACTTGATTGCTTATTGCTAAATCCCACAGAGTTCTGTCCACCCAAAAAGCACTTTTTGCCTGATAAAGTACACTGTTAAGGGAAGGAAATAGGCAGAAAGACTTCAAAGAGTCTACATACTTACTTTCTACATTTTTTAATGCCATCATACATTTTGTGTATTTTCTATAGTAGTTCCAAAGCTGTGGCCTATGAATCAATCCTATACACCAATTTCAGCCTTAATTACTGAAGTTAAAATCCTTGATTCATCTGGAGTATTCAAATTCCCATGAAGCTTTTTAATGCAACATGCAATCATTGGACATGCAAATTTTTCTAACATGCAAAGTCATGCAACAGGCTACCGTAGGTGGTTAACACTGTAGACGAAGTACTCTATGAGATGATATAAGCAGACTTGAATGAGCATAACGCTAGCTTTACCTTTTTCACTAAGGCACTCATTCACAAACACTCCTCAAGCGATCATTACTTATTCATGCTATAAGTCAAACAAGCATGACAACATAAAACTCTGGAATCAACATGCCAGCATCCAGGACTATTTGCTCTGCAAAGTTATTTAAATATTGTGACATGGAACATTTTTAATCATGACTGGATTTTTCTTTACCTAAATAGCCTTAAACAAACATTTAACAGATTCATTTAGCATTTCACATGTGTTGTGGCAAAAAGATACTAATGGCAATTTTTTAAAAGCACTTTTACTCAAATAACTCTTATCATCCTTCCCAGTTCTCTAAATTATAACAAATTCAAAAGCCTTAAATACTTAACTAGAAAGAAGCTTAAAACATATTTACGCAGGTGAGCAAGGGCAGAAGTCAGTTTTTCCGGTGTTTGGATTAGGAATATGGAAAATAATAATTTTAGTATCAAGCAAGTTATTTGCTGTGCCGAGGAATTTAACCAAATATTTGTAACTCAGATTCCTATATTCTAAAAGATGAAGCATTGCATAGACTGACCTCAGATAAAACCGGCTAAAATTTCATTCAAATCCTGTATGTTCAACAGAAGGGCTTGAAATCCCATCACTGCAGAATCTATGAATCCACATATTGAATAAGTCCATCCTTGAAAATAATTTTTGCATTACATCATGTAACAGTCTTTAATTACTCTCATTTGGACTAGATTGGTAATATGCTTAGCTTTTATCGTCAGGTGAGCTAACTCTTGTCTCATGAGCATTTACAACTAGCTACAAACTGTAGCAACGATCTGTTTGACAAGATTTATTTTCCACAGAATATGCTGACTAGCACCCTACTATTTCTTTAAAAGTCTATTCATATTTTTACCCATATCACTATTTGATGCCTTCCAACTACTCTAAGGAGAAAGAAACAGAAGATCTTATTTTCTTCCAGTTCTCGGAAGTTTCCCCTAGTGTATAAAAAAAAAAAAAAAAAAAAAAAAAAAAAAAAAAAAAAAAAAAAAAAAAAAAAAAAAAAAACACCACACACTTGTCTTAGGACATGCAATCCAGGTAAGACAGTTTTGAATACATCCTGTTATAAAATCCCTCCAAATTACTTGTGAGGACAAAACACTTCATGATTAAAGAGATACCATGTCACAGAATGCTCTACTGAGCACCAGAAATTGGCTCCTGACTTCTCTTAAAGCCAGTGCAGAACTGTAAAATTAAACCAACATCACAGCTCCTTCAGGCTTTATAAGAAAATACAGGAACATAAGTAGGATATTTAAATGAATATTTGCATGTTTTTCTTTACACATCTGTCAGAACAGTCAAGAGGGTATGGCGAGGGTATCATTCCCTCTTCAAGTTCTCATTAGGCAAAGTAGTGTTCACACCCCAAAAACAGAATTAAATCTCCCCAGATCATTATCAGGCCATGCAAAGTGTTTTCAAGGCTTGTGACACTTTGACTTACTAGACATTACATCTGCAACCAGCAAAGAATTAAGTTACAGAAAGAAACAAGACAAATTTAAAGCTTTCATTTTTATAAAGAGCTATGCAACTGCTTTGCCAGGAGACTGACATCCTAGTTTGTTTTTTACCTGCACTTATTGCTGTGTGAAATCCAATATTACACGATAATGTAAGTTATTCATTCTGATACATGAAAGGCTTAGCATGAAAATCCCTCTTAAGCAATGAAGAGGAGTCACGGTGGATCAGTTCTGTGACAGGGAATATACAACCAGCAGAACAAGCTTGATATAGACAAAAATAAAGGATACTAATTGAATACATCCAATTCTGAATTGTAAAAGGATTACTTATACGCTATACCTGAACATTCGAAAATCAAATAGGTGTCCATTTTCAAAAATAAGAAAGAAGTTCCCGAAGGAGGATAAATTACATTGTTGAGGTATTTTACAAGAGTATTGGATAAAGATTTTGGAACCAACTGTTTGCACTGTGTCTAGAAATACCAGTCACATGAAATTACTTGCTGTCCCTCTAATATAGGGAAGGAATTGAGGTACAGCAACATTTCTGAAATGAGATCAAGCCCTAGAAAGAACCTGTAATTCAGTCTGGATTTTCCTGGAACTTACCAAAAACATCATTTCTTCCCTGATGGTTTTTCAGCATCTAGAACTGTCCAAGAACATTCACAAATGAAAGATGCTTATACATTAGAAACTATGATGGAGATACAGATTAGCTTTTTCAAACCCTTGAAGATTTCCAAGGGATGTTTTGGAGAAGAAACACAGCCTAGATTAAGATCGAGCTACTTGAAGTTGATAAAGTTATTGAATTAAGTTGCCCTTCCTTACTGGAAGGCTGACTCTCTCAAAATAGCTGCTGTGGTCATTGCATTCGTATGGCTGGCTAGCTCACTTCCTTAACATCATCCTGTTTCCTAGAAATTCTACCACATACTGATACCAAAGAGGCAAGTCAGATATTTCCCGGTTCTCATGGGCAAATCCTCCCATGTCAGACATTTCTTGATTGTTTATTGAAATTATTCTCTGGCCTCACTGTTATCAAATCACTTCACAGAGGAACCGCTAAAAGCATCTTCCCACTCAGCCAAAACAGCATCACCAGGACTTCCAAATCTTAGACTGCTTTTAAAAAGTTCTTCCACTGCTACTTCCATCTTTCTCCATCTTCACAAAGGTGGCAAACACCTCTGCCACTTTAATAAAGATATGTAAAGAAAGATTGGGATTTTTGTTTTGTGCATTAACTCCAAAGTTGTTAGTCACTTTGTCTCTAAGAAGTGCTGCAAGATGTTACGAAAGTATAATGTACAACTCGCTGATCAGCAAATAGAATATTATTTGCTAAGCAGAAAATTATCTCCCAAGTTTATTCAAGTTGGTATCCTCATCACCTCTTCCAGTTATTTCGCTTGCTTCCCTGCCTCAGAGCTTTTGCTTTGCTCTTGCTCTTCAGTCCTTCTCTGATGAGGCACTTCACTTGATACTGTATTTTATTCAATGACACATTTACAGGATCTAAGCTGCTGAAATCTCATTCCAATTGCTCTGGCTTAGGAGATGTATTACTCATAATTCTCAAAAATAATATACAAATAAAACAGCCAGACCTTGAAATGAAAAACTTATATAACTTAATCTTCAGGCTCCCTACCTGCACATGTGGCACATAAGTCCCATCAGTGCATTACTTGTGATACATTTTTTAGGTGAACACTGCATGTGATTATGTTCTTTAGCATTATATGCTTTCTGAAACTTTTGAAAGACTGACAACACTCCTGCACTAAAAAAGCAGTTTACTGATTACAAAGTAATATTTTGTCTCAATCCTTTATGTTATATTGCTTCAGATATTCTCATTACTGGCGTAATACCCCAGGCATTAAAGCACTGAATCTAGCTGTGCACGAGCTTTACCATACTATTTACTTACATAAGTACATGAATATCAGTGCTTACCAAATCTGAGATGTTAAATCACTGTTCCAGCCCCAAAATACAGTAGAAGTCAAAAATAAAACAAAATGTTGAGCTCTTTTCTCCTGTTTAGGAGAGTGATATACACTCAGCTGGAATCCTATAGAACAAAACTAAACTAAACGCTGTTTGATCAGCTCCCATCTTCATGTAGTATGAGGCACGTTAACGGCTATTGTCATCCAGACTTGAAAACAGCCTTTACACGAAAAGCAAGGATGAAATAAAAGTTATTTTTCAGTATCCTTTTTACTGAAGTACTACAGTTATATGTAAGTGATTGAAAATTCTACCCAGTCTAATGTCAATTTGCATCCTTTTAAAACTAAAATACTAAGAGGTATATGATGAAAATAATTGAAAATGTTCAGAACAAACAAATAGGGAAAGTAGTGAATACAGTGAAACATGTTTTATATTGAAGCATTATTTGTCTCATCCATCTTCTTACCTACACAACAGTATATATCCTCAGTTAAATCACATTAACAATGAAGCATCTTTAACGTTTGAAACACCAGTAACACAGGTTTTACCCCTGCTATCTGTATTCAAACTTTTTTGAAGCGCATCGGCTCAGCTTTCAAAAGGTTATTTGACTTGTATAACGTTATCCCAGCAAGCCTAAACACAGGCAGGCTCCTATACCAAACATCATTGTTTTAAAATTGTTTCAGTTAAGGCTACTCTAGAAACACAGCAATTTGTTGGGGTTTTTTTTTTTTTTTTTTTTTTTTTTTTTTTTTTTTTTAAATCTGCTTTGGAAAATAAACTGAATTTCATCAAAAGTGAGTTACTGTTGTTCATCTATTCAAATATATACAAGTTTGAGGGAATTCTTCCACTTTCAGTACAAAAGTCCCTTATTTTGTTGGGAAGCTACATGCACCCACAGCGCCACAGAAAACATGCAGTGTTGATTTGGTTGATTGATTTTGAGAAGCTACTTAAAGATACTTAACAAATCCTGTATCACTAGTTATTAATTAACGACATGACTATTCATGAACTACAATACAAAGAAGATGTTATAAGATAAACAAGTAGCTCAAATGAAGCTCCAGCATGATTAGGGTTCATATTCAAAACTTGGCCAGAGAGCGCACCAAACCTACAATAATGCAAAGGCAATAATTGCTAAGAATATTCAAACAGAATTTTGTAAAAAAAAGTGTAGAATCAGTGTTGAATATTATATATTTTACTTTTCACACAGACAAGTATCCCAAGACATTTTGAAGCAGTGCATGAAGATACGACTTATCCAGTGCCATAGAAAACCTGTACATTATCTTTTTCTCAGTGGCTTTGCAAGGGGCTTTTGCAGAAACTGGGAGTATTTGATAGAATGCTGGAGGGCCTCATTCACCAATATGAGTGCTTTAAACTAGACATTTGGGGTAATTTTGTCCTGTTTCTCGCTGCAAAATCCTTACCTTGCTTTGTCACTTTTTCAGAAGACCTTTCACCTTGAGTGGTAGGTTTGCGTTAGCTGATTCTAACGGACTCTTTCATGCCCCTTCAAAAAATGAAATGTCTTGAAGATTTCATTTAGATAGATGCAATCAGGAGTGAAACTGCTTTAAGTCATATAAGAATTGAATGTAGAAATACCAGTTAATCCTGACAATTTTTTATGCGAGATAGCAAGAGAATGGCCAAGTGGTTCTTTCTTACCGCTCTCCTGCTCAGAATCGACTAGAAGATGAGTTGAATCCTTCAAACACCATCAGATGAAACAGGAGAGTATCTGTGCTACTCTTTCAGCTAACGTCACACTTCAGTGGCATTCAGTTAAAACACCCTCCTCATAACTGATACCATGAGCAGAGAAAAGCTGGTCAGCACCTCTACCTGATAACTATCATTGCCATGCTTAGGCTAGGGAAGCACACACGAAGTTCTCACCCTCCCTAGAGTATTTAAGATCTAACACAATACAGAACATGCCAATATACACAGAAATCTAAAGCAGGAAAGGGTCAATGCAACACATTTCAAGTGCCCATAAAGGCCATGCAGTCTAAAGAAATAGTATCGGAATGATAACGAAAGGAGATAGCAGGAAGATAGCTTTGTTAGGGCTTCAACAGAGTCATAAATCACAGCTTTCCCATTTGTCACTTTAAAAGGTTGTTTTCATAGGAGTAAGGGAGGTTTTAGATTTTCAAAGCAAAATCTCATGTACTTCTGTTCCCAGTGCTGATCATTTCAAAGAACAAAAGTATAAATAACAGAATTTACTGAAATTCAGAGCAGAAAGCAGCTTCCCGTAAACATTATTGACATATCTAGTTCCAGCAGATCAAATACGTAAAATACCATGAGATTTAAAACTCACTGCTGTAAGTCAGATTCTGTCCTCTAAAGGACAGGTGTAAATCAACAAAGGCTACTGAATAATGAGACTATGCTGGACTTAAGCCATCAAGTACACTGTGGTCTATTTTAAGACTAGCTGCATGCTTACCAGCATGCTTCATTCCCAATTAGTCCTCCGGTGTTGCTTTTATTGATTTCCCTCTATTGGATTTTGTCTGGGGTTTATGAGAAAGAAGAATTCAACTAAAAGGTCCTCTCAAAAACTAAAGTTCCAAGGATTTATCACCATCTTCACACAAAAATCCTTAAACTTTGCCAGTTTACAAGCACTGGCCAGACAATGAGGGTAAAAAGAAAAAATATAGTTTATTTTCTATTAATTGTTAAAAGAAGGAGATCCCCATTACTGAAAACAGACAATAGTAGTGCAATTACAGGAATAAGAAATTTTGCTTGTGAAAATAAATTCATTTACAAAGATGGGTCTGTTTGAACTACACATTAAATGGAGTAAAACTAGTATTTTGTCACAAGAAGTCTGCTGAATTGTTTCAACTGGAACAAGTAAATTAGGTTTTGTTCTTAAAGAATAGTGTAAAACATTAACTAAGAGCTAAGAGACATTTCATCTTAAGTCAAATCGAACTGAGTTCAACTCAACATCTTTGTAGTTGCTCGCTGACCAAAACAATGCATGTTATTCACGTATTACAAGCATCATTAAGCAGGAATGTGGTAAAGAATAAAGTCTAGCTTCTAACCATCCTTTGTTCAAGTATTTTATATATCCTTATCTCCAAATATTACTAACTGTTTTCAAAAATGCCTACCACATGTTTCAGATACCCCTTCTTCCCCTACTACTAACAAGGAGAGCTGCCCTCACTGCAACTCTTTGGGAATCTATGCAATGAAATGTTCTTTTTCAGCATTCCATTAATTTGAGGAGAATTCTGAGTTAAATAATAATAAACGACATGGACATAGGAAGCTGCATTTTTTTTTCAGGAATCTCTTAATTCCTGTTAACGCTTCAGACATTTATTTCTTAAAAAACTACAAAAGTAGTCTTGAAAATCATTTGGTTCTGCTTAGTTATTTAATGTATCCACATGCTTCATAATATAAACTGTAAAGATGATCTTCTTCGGAAATAAACATTTGTCACTGTATTTGACAACCAAGAAAAACAAAAAATAAGGAAATAAATTGTATCCATACACACAAATGAGTAAATGCCAAACAAGAGCAGATGCCAGAACTCTATCTGAATGTTGATTTTAGCTAGCCCTTTGTACGCCTACTTCCAGCTAAAGGGGATGGTGGGAGAGATAACTGGCAAACCACTAGACTATACTGGCTAAATGCTAAAAAGTCTAACAAGCTACATTATGTTAAGTTCATACAAATGCATTCCCTCACTGGTGAGCAATTAGAGAAACCACAGGAGCCTGCAAAAACCAGTTTTAAACTATACCAGGATGAAACCACAATTGAGATCAGAATAAGATTTACAGAAAGTGTTCAAACTGGGGAAGTTGATTTGGCTAGAATTTAAAGCAAAACACTCATTCTTGCAAATTCACTTAAAAGCATGTTCGTCAGCTTAAATAGATTTTGAACATCTAATCCAGTTGTATATTCACATGATTTACTTGAACCTTTTATCATATATTTTATCATATATTAACATCTACCATCTACTAACACTACAAAACACAATCATTCCAAGGAAGACATTTTACACATCTTCTAATGAAACATATTCTGTGAAAAACAAGACACTGCTCTGCCCTGCTAAATCAGTATTTATGAAGATGAGTGTGGAGTCAAGAAAAATTACTATTAAGGAAGTCTAGTAGAAGGCAAACCAATCTACAAACACGTATCAGCTGCCCTACCACTTGACCTTTTTTCTTCCAACAAATTCTAACTAAAGTATATGTTCACAAGTTTTAGCTTGAACAACATCGATGACATAATGGTGCAATGCCAATATTAAATCTTAGTTGCACACTTGGTACTTTCCCCTTAATAGCTGCTGAAATGTCTTTAAAAGTCAAAAATAAGTTAATCCACTAATCTCAGAAGTGGGAAGCACAATGAAGAATCTCTCTGCTTTGTTTCAGCAAATTCTATAGAGAGTGTTGTCTACAGAGTGCCATTTTTTCTTGAATTATTATTGATAATATTTGATACAGTCATAAAAACTCAGACCAGTATGACGTGAGGGGTGAAAAGGAAAAGGACCTTTATTACTACGAAAAGTTCTTAGACTTGAGCCTGAAAGTACAATTATTTTCTTAACTTCTCTTGCTTATTATCTCTTCAGTGTAATGGTTCTACTAAATTGAAAACTTAATATAGAAAGAGATTGAACAGTGTCTTATGCTAGCATCCACCATTTTGTAAAGCCTTTTCACCGTTACCACCAATATGAGATTTTTTCCATTAGCAGATAGATTTACATGTTTGTAATAGTTAATAGAATATTACCGCTCAACATAAAAAAGGAAATATTCATACTGATATATACGTAGAGATTTTGCATATCTTAGTTGGTGACATGACAATAGAGACAAAGCATGCATACAAACATTTTTATACTGTGTTTAGAAATTATAAACTTATCCAAACTTTTATCTTGTTTTATAATTTTTAAATTATGTCAATAATTGAATTAAATTAAAACTATCACTGGCCACCACAGCCTATCACATTAAAGCAGAATAAAACTCTGCAGAACAGCACATGATGAAGTCATTTCTGAAGTGACAGGAAAGCAACGTATTGCAATTTTTATTCAGATAAAAGACTTTCAGATCTTTCTTGTTTGAATGCTTCCCCTTCTTTATAACCAGAACAAGCTTTTCTGCTCTTTTAAATGTACCAATGGTTGTGTTCAGCTCTTCTACTGTCAAAGGGGAAGTTTCTACAAAGAAACAGTCTCTATCTATGATATAAAATTGCTTAATTAGTCTAGTCACTGAGAAGTTTCATTTAATCCTAGCTTAGCCCTTTGCTACAATTCTAGCTCATAACTGTCTGCCCTAAATCTATGATATCATTGCCTTGATCACTACAGCAACATCTTGCAACTACCTAAAGGCTTACACCTCCCCTCGGAGTTTTCCTCTAGTTAATAAAAAATGAACTCTTTTAACATTTACTCAGTGTTCGCCTTTCTCATCAGCTTTGCTGCCTCTGGCCTGTATCTCTCAAGATGTAGCACCAAAACTGAGAGTCAACTGCAGGCCTTTCAAGTACCTGGTAAAATCTAGACTGACTTTCATGCAAAGTGATGCATCCCAGCACAGCGTTGCCACTTGTTAAAATACCAGGATACTGTTTATTTACAGTCTGCTTGTGATTTGGGACTTACGTAACAAATGATGATTAATCTTCAGAATCCATTGCTATAAAGTGATGGAGAAATTTGTTTCTGTATTCCTAGTTGGGAGGACACCAACAAATTCTTAATGCTGCCTGTGTACTGCCAATAGACAGGACTACAGATAAGCAGAGAACAGAGAGTAGATAAACATGATTAGCTGGTTAACATTGCAAATTACAGACTTCTTAGCAAAGTAAATGATTTCCCACAGATAGACTAGACAACTTGCAGTTTAACTCAAAGCTTGCATGGATTTCGTCACTGCACAATAGGAAAATATTCAGAGAAACCTCTGCTGGCTTACTAGCAAGCCTGTTTTCTGGAGAACAGTTTAGACCTTATATGATCTTAATCTATGCTAGCCAACACCTCTTTGAGATGCTCGTCATTACTCAACCTCTAAAAGCACAGTCCAAAACCATCAAGGAGTTGGTAGGTTTTACATCCTTTGATTTGATGTGCTCTTCAATATGACTTACGTATGATGACTGAGCAATGCTGTAGTAGAACCTCCTTCCCGGCTACATTATTCTTAATTTGTAGAGGAGAGTTATTCAGATTTCAGATAGATATACTACCAGAGCTATTACTAACACCTTAGCTGTGATTTCAAATGAACACCCCACCCAAAAGAAGAGAAATAATAATCACAAGCACTATTTTGTATTAACAAACTTAACTCCTTTCCTTCCTTATGACAAGGCTTCACCTTTTAATTCTGAAACAGAAGATATCTCCTCAGTTGCAGCTAATTCTTGAACGTGCTGTTAGCATAAAGAAAGCAGTACATTCTCTGTTGGTCTCTAGACTGAAGCTGCCCAGACATGTCATGCCCTATCAACACACATTTTCTTGCATAGCATCCCCTTACCTACTTTAATGTTTTTAGCAAGCATCCAAGGCAGAATTTTCTGCTAGCTTTCTCTCCAGTCAACTGTGACTGCTGATACTTTACAAACTTCCAAGCTCCTTTTCTAGGTAAATTTATCCTCTAAACTTCTATTTTTAAAAACAAGATACTTAGTCAAAAACAGGAATACCTTGCCAAGATCACACAGTATGTTCATGCTTGAGAGACAGGTCAGCTTCATCAGCCTAGGCCACTTAATGAGTGAAGCAGGGTTTGGTGGCAGGATTCTTGCCTCTTACTGATTGGAATAAGGGCTCAAAGCTGTAGGTTCACAGTTGTTTCTTTTATGTTTAAGAGCCTGGCTCATAAAAATAAATAAATAAAAGTTGCTCAGTGACAACCTATGAAGCTTTTCACCCCATTAAACAAACCGTATGGTTGATGTCTACTGTTCATATTTTGCACCTACTGTATACTGAGTTTCCCCAGTTTTTATTTAAAAATTATTTTGGCATAGGTCACAAAGGAACATAATCATAAGTTCAAATAGAAGACAAGAATTTGGGCCTCTTATTAAACCTCATTCTATTGTGCAATACTGCAATTACCGCAGGAATGATCATGGCCTCTTCCATAATTTATGGAAGCATTATAATTACCAGCAAAATTTAGACACAAGTATACAGGCATTTCTGATCAGAATGTGAGCTCCTCCAACACAACAAGGAGCTGCCATTGAGTAACTTCCCCACAAATTTCCTGAAGAAAACCTAGAGACATTGGACATGTTAAGACCGTCTTTAGAAACAACTATTTTTCCTTAAGCTCCATGGATTATGAGATGCACTTGCAAAACCCTTTTCACTGTTTTGATACATTTCATCTATCTTGATATATCAAGATACTATAATGATATATTCTTTTGATACATATATGCACATAAACTTATTTCTTTGCATGAAGTTTTCTTCCTCCTTGTTAGTCAGATCGTTTTACATGAAAGATGTCTTACCTGAAGTTGATCCACTTATAATTTGCCTTAGTTCATGGCAATCAAGTATACTATCTACTTTTTATTCCTTATTCGTTACTGTTTTATCAGTGGACCATGCACTTACTTGGAGAGAATAAATACAAATCTTAGTTTTTAGAAACTGAGGTCTCAGATGTAGCTGAATAGGGACTTCATAGCGTACAGGGCTCCACAAATCAGACACAAAATTAGGATGATAGCATAAGAAATTTCTCATTCAGCAATGGCTGAATGGCCTGGGAATTCAGAATCTGTTCTGCATATGTTCCAGTGCAATAACTGCATAAGTCAAACTAATAGATAATGCCTACATGGAAGTTAAAGAATTGAAAAAAGAGTGAAGTACAAAATGATCAGATTGCAAAAGCCCAATTTACTTCAATAAGCATCGTCCCAGGAGATGTTTAGAGAAAGTAGGGGTACTATCTGAAGAACTGCTTTCTCAAATTTTAGTTTTTTAGGCACTATATTCCTTTTCTGGAAGAACTGGAACCAGCACCGAGTATCTGCTTTCTCACTTTTCATTAAGTCTGCTTCCTCTTTAGTCTAATTTTCAGGATGACTGCAGGAGGTAACTAGTGGCATTAGACTTCTTTTCCATCACCATTTTAATATATACTGGTCCCCAACTCAAGTGAATGAGTCTGTCATTCTACAAGTGTAGCACACTGTAGGGCACGCTTACCCTAATTTTCAAATATAATATAACCAGCAGCCACATGGTTCAGACTGAATACGACTACAAATCTTGAATCTCAAATTAGAGAATTTGAGACAGGCATTTCAAAAATAGTTAAAGGAACAGTTTCTGTGTTAGGAAATTAAGAGTTAAGACCAGATATTTACAGGGGAAAGAAAAAAAAGAAAAAGATTTTTATGTTTCCAAGATTTTCCTTCTTTCTGAGGTTTGCTTTACAATTGCAATTATCCTCCAAACTTTCTTTATCTTTCAAAATGTTTCACTTTCATCTGTAGAAAAATTTTGGACACTTCCTAGCATTAAGTTACAGATATCAGATCACCTGACAGTTCAAAAGCTATTCAAACTCTGATAGCCAAAGGAGGGAATAGTACTGAAACGCTATAAGTCTTTGCAGTTCTCTGCTTTGGGCAGTATTTATTGTGCCAGGTAAATCACCATATTTAAGGGGGCGGGGGAAGTACACACACTCTTAAACTAGCCCTTACAATATTTAAGAAAATACTTGTTCAAGGAAAAACACAGAAATGCCAATAGAAAAAAGCCATGAATATTTCATTGACAGGCATAAATTGCCCTTCTTCCTCATTCAATGCTCTTCAAAATACTTAGTGTTCTAACAGTTACAATATTATAATAAAATCAAGTCAGGAAGAAGATTGCATTTCTCCTTTTGAAAATCTGCCTACAAGCTGTAGAGACATGGCTGTCATTTAGGTAAGACAGCCCATTAACAATACCATGGTGACCTTTGGGATAGGAATTAACTTTCTTTGTCCTAGGAACAGTTTTGTAAAGATTTTGACAATACTATTACGGTAAAGTTATGTCTTCAATAAATAAGTAAAAATCCCTTTGACTACTTCCAACACTTACCAGTTTAGAAGTATTTTACTTCCTGGGATCCAGCTTACTCTTTACAAACTCTATAAATACCAGCTTCATCTTGTTCTTCTCTAGCTGTCACAGCAGCAGATGGAAGACTGTTTAGCTTGAGAGATCAAAAACTCTAAAGAAACTGAGTTTCCTTGGCAGTAAATACTACTAATATCACAATAAAGAGACTTTTTAATATTCATCTGCACAATTATTTTATTAAACTTTTCTACTATGGTAAAGATAGGTGTTCTAGGTAAGAACTACGTCTATGGTTCCTCTCAATTTTTTTTACATAGAATCATAATGGTTGGAAAAGACCTTCAAGATATCGAGTACAACTGTAGATACAATGTAGATACAATAAACGGTCATCTTTAAAACTGCCACGTATATTCCCTTCATAGTTAAAAAGAGAAAAATAGACATTTTGAAGGAATTATTTTATCCTAGAATGCTTATTTCCACCACTGACAATAAAGGCAGTTTTGAAAACTGCCTCAAAGACAAGAAATTCATGCTTCACAATGAAATTTACTGCAACAGCTGCCCATCTTCATTGAACAGGAGCAAACTCACTCCTAAGTAATGCTTCATTTCCTTAGAGACCCCAAAGTGATTTTATTAAAGAAATGGATCACCATCTTCAAGACATTCACAAGTTTTTACGCCAGTCAGAAGTCACACATGTAGTTCAATTATTTCAGTCCTTCACTGAGACAAGGCTCCACTCTTGTTCCAGATCTTATTTTGATGAATAGTCAATTGAGATACCAGATGCAGCCAGAAGTTTTGTTATTTAACAACACAGCCTTAAGACCATTTTCTGGAGTCCTTAGCAGTCAATACAATACAGAAAGCTAGCCCGGAACCCAGTCAATATGCACTAAGAAAACTTAGTTGTGAAAGGAAGGCATTTGTCAATGCATCTGTATTCCAAGCTACTTGTAATCCCATTAAATTACCGAATCACAGGATGGTTGAGGTTGGAAGGGACCTCTAGAGTTCCTCTATTCCAAGCCCCTACTCAAGCAGGGACAACCAGAGCACGTAGCACAGGGTGGCAGCCAGGCAGGTTTGGAAGGTCTGCAGAGAAGGAAACTGCACAGCCTCTCTGAGCAGCCTCTTCCAGGGCTCTGTCACCTTAACAGTAAAAAAGCTCTTCCTCATATGGAGATGGAACTTCCTGTGTTTCAGTTCGTACCCATTACCCCTTATTCTCCTGCTGGCCACCACTGAGAAGAGTTTGGCCCCATCCTCCTTACATTCTCCCCTCACTCAGCTATTTGTACATGTTGATAAGAGTGGCTGGAGAGCTGTGTGGCAGAAAACAATATGAGAGTGCTGGTCAACAGGCAGCTGAACACCAGCCAGCAGTGTGCCCACACTGCAAGAAGGACATGGAGGAACTGCAGAATGTCCAAAGAAGGGCAATGAAGCTGGTGAAGGGGCTGGAGCACAGACCTTACGCCAAGTGACTGCAGGAGCCGGGGTTATTAGTTTGGAGATGAGGAGGCTCGGGGGCAACCTTATCGCACCCTACAGCTACATGAAAGGAAGCCATAGTGACGCAGGGGTGAATCTCTTTTGCAAAATAACTGCTGACAGGACAAGAGGAAATAGACTCAAGTTGTGGCAGGGGAGGTTCAGGTTAGAGATTAGGAAGAATTTCTACATGGAAGGAGTGGTGAAGCCTTGGAACAGGCTGCCCAGGGAAATGGTGGAGTCACCGTCCCTGGCAGTGTTCAAGAAATGTGTAGAGGAGGCACTTAAGGAAGTGATTTAGCAGGCCTGGTATTGAAGGACAGTTGGACTCTGATCGCGAAGGTCTTTTCAAATCATAATGAGTCTATGATTCTATAAGATATAATTACATGTAGACATCTTGCCCAGTGTGTTTCACTGTTGGTTTAGAGGCATTAATAACAAACCAAGTCTAACACCAAAAATTTCCTACAGGAATTGCTAGGAACTAGAAAGAAAAAGACCTTGCTCAGGTGCTAACACTGCAGCTAAAAACAGCAGTTCCACTGCTGTCTAACACACAGTGATATAGGGCAGCTTTTCTGTTTGTTCAACCACCTGGAGCACAACTATTTGTGAAGTTGATTCTTTTGACAGATTTATTCCTCTAACAGTAATTTAATTAAGATAGTTTCATTGCATCAGTTCAAAGCAACATTTTACAGTGGTCCCCACAATATATTTAAAGCTGTATCAGCATTTTCACCATAGCCCTAATATCAAACATACCCAAGCTTGACCTCAGAAATTTACCTCTGAGGCACAATAGTTTGGTCAAATTGGATATTAGTATTTTTCATGTGTGTTTTTTTGTTTTGTTTTGTTTTTTATTGTTTGTGCGGGGCATGGGGATTTTCCTCCTTTAATCCATTCACTTCACATCTGTATTCCCTTGACCTTTCTAAAACAACTGAAGGTCAGGAGAAAAGTGTTCTGGATCAACGTGTGGCACCTCCTTTCTTTCCCCAATTTTACAACTGCCATACTATACCTTATTTCCACAGAAATTTATGAAGGTCAGATCGCTTAGTAAATCTCAGAAAAGGCTTTCCTTTTTACTACAGAGGCAAACTGCTACCAACTCTCCTGCTGACTGCAAGCAAAGCTCGTGGGGTGAGATAAAAATAAAAAGATAATATAGCTAAGTAGCCCAGTAAGAGAACAGCAACTGATGGTATCAGTATTTAATTCTAATTTATTTATGGATAAATGCTTCCAGTTGACTTTATTATGTTCTTAACATCTCGTCACATTTATCTCAGAAAAAAAGAGAGCATTTGCAGCTTCTAAATTAGAAACAGGATATAGAATTCTCCTTTGTTATTCTTAAGCCAAGATTGAATTCATTTTACAGTGCCCCAAGATGCAGGTAAAACACCAAATGTTTTAATCCTCATCCGTCACAAATGGATAATATTCAGCATTTATGATGAAGTTTAAGGAATGCATGCAATTCGTACTATCTAGACTAGGGAGTCACCTTCAAACAGCATAAACCTTTCCACTTTAATAAGTATAAATTAAAAAAATATATCAGAGTATTATAAAATCTTAGCAAATGGGTTCTTGCAAAGTAACAAATGGACCAAATAAATGATTAGCTGCCATCAGTTAACAGCTCTATTTTCACTTGACAGGTGACAGCTCCTCTCCTTCTCTTTCTCCCTCCTTTTATTGAGGGACAAAGTTTTTTACTGTAGCTATTTATGCCAATCAAGTGTTTGGCAAAAAGAAAGTCTTATTCATAGCCAATTATAAAAACTGTGGTTTTCCTCTAAATATGATCATTAAAAGCACAAAGACATTAAGTAAAAAGAATTTTTAGGACAAAAAAATGGAAAGATATCTAAGACATCATTTTGATCACTGGGTGAATTCTAGACAGATGGGCCAACAGTGCATCCAGTTTCATGAAGATTTCAGATTGCCAGAATGAAGTGCAATTTAGAGCAACTTATTGCCTTTCCTTTGGCTACATCTTAAGTAAAAGTGCACTTGCAGAACCAAGGTACTGAAAGACTTTAAAGTATACTAAAAGTACAGAGACATAACACAGCTTGAATTCTACTATTCCCTACATCTCACGTTATTCCCGTTTGCCACTGTTTTTTGTTTTTCGATTTGTACGTGCACTGATCAAATTCTTCAGTCTCCCCTCACAAATTAATTCAAACACTGACATGTTTCTTCCACCTTTTAAAAACTATAAATAATTCTTATTTCCACTTTCCTTTTTCCCCCCCGAAGGTGCTCACGTGTGAGAATAATACAGAACACTGGCAACTGGTCTCCACCTAGGACCTCAAAGAGTTTAGGAGAGAAAATTGGGTACCCTCACACTTCACTAAGTGATCTCAGGAGAAAGCTGTCAAGTCTTCCTACTTCAGCATAATCTAGGGTCTAAATGGCAGTCCCAGTACAGAAGACAACGTAATTTAGCCCTCGGCAGTAACTGACATATTCAGACACAAAAAGCAACAGTAGTTGTTGCCTTATTGACCAAACTTTTTCTTTGAGGTATCTACCAAATCATGTTAAAGTCTAAGCCACTCAAGACACCCAATAAACCCTGCAATACCCTCTTGCCTTTATTATGGTGTTTAACAGAGAGTACTTTAAGGATATGTTTTCTTAATTCTGCTCAAGTCCTCCTTTTTCTCTTTTGTCTTGTTTTCAGTTACTTTTTTTCCTTCCCAAATATCTCATGCATTGCAGTAGAACACGCATAGCCACCAAAACAAACAACAACAAAAAAAAAGCCACACTACTGAACATGACTGCTAATACTTACAGAGCTAATAAGTCATAAAAAGGGCTTAAGAGGAGAAATTCTTTCTCTGTTCAAAGAAAGGGGGAATCATTTACAGTGCCCAATAAAAAGGTTTTATTTTAAACATTTGACTTCTGCAGCTGCCTTGCTCAAGTGAACTTAGGAGCATACTAAATCAAATATGTTAAGCTAACTGGTTTCTGTTGTAATTTCATTCTCTCTTTAGTTTTCTTAACCATTAGTTTCTCACAACACCCCTCTCCATGGATAGTTTCATATTTCAGTGGGGAAAAATGACTTTTGGTTCCTACCACGAAGCAGTGCCAGATAAAGCATTTCTACAGCTCTGCTTTCCCTCACTCCTCTTGCATGCCATCACGCTGACAGACTGACACAAAGTGAGATGCCATAACAGCATCTAGAGAAGATGTTGATTTTAAGGGTTTAAAGCAACAAAGTGAGGTTTGTGAGAGGATTCAACTCACTATCTATTGCAAATGTGACTTTGCCACAGAAAGATGCTTTGTCTCAGACCACCAGAATCAAGTGAGATAAAATCCTTTTTCCTAGCTGCCTGTTCAGATTCTCATCACTAATTTAGAGGCGATCTACAGTAGTTAACAGACCTCACTTTGGCTCAAGAGTGCCAGTGATACTGTAGAAATTATGTTTAGGTTTTCTTAACCAACTGTAGCATTTCCACAAAGTGTTCATTCAGATAGGACTTAACACTAGAATAATGTTTTGAACTTCTGAATTTTTGAGGCTCCCTACTGATTCTCAAAATCTCTAACTTCCCTCCTCTACCCATACCTGCCCTCCTCTCCATTGCCTAGCTCAATACACCATAACTTTAAACTTGACGGTGGTTCAAGTTTTCTTCCTCTGGTCAGTCTCCCTTCTCAAAAGGGGCAACCCACCAGTTACCAAAAAAAATTACTCTTTTGCTCATTTCACAACAATTTGAGTTTCATCTTTATTCTGCTGCAAGCTATTTAAATACATCCTGAGTTGAATACATGAAGTCACAGCTCATTTCATGCTCCGTTAACAGAACGGGTAAGCCTTGTAGGTTTACAAGACATGTAAGCAGAGCGCACTATTCAACACCATACTTTTACCTACAGGTCCAATTTTTTTAATTCATGTTCCTATTCCCTTTGATACCTGGACATCATATGAACAGTATTATTATAGCTGGTCACAGATAAAAATCACTTCCTTACTTTTCTGTTGTTCTTGAAGCATGCAAATGGTAAATATCTCACTGCATCTTATGTCTATCCATTACTCCATCTAAGCTTCCATTAATTTGATCTTGGCTCACTCTGTATTATAAAATTACTTCACAGACAGTATTTGTATTATATCTTAAGCCTTAGACATAGACTGTTACATAGGTACCTCTACCACCACATCATTCCAGGTTTTTTATGTGGCACTTGGTGTGCAAAGGCACTGTCCTGGCATAACAGAGAAGCAGATGCCATGTCCGAAGCAAAATCCTTGGACAAAAGAAAGCATCTTACAGCTTATTCTTCTGGAAGGTACACTTTTATATTTTTCATTACACAGATCCTGACTAAAGCTAGTAACTTTAAGTCATACCATTAAAGGGGATAAAGCAATTACTACCCCTTACTTCCTTTTAGCCCTTCTTTTCAAAAAGCCTTCGACACACTCATATTAGAAATACTGGTCAGACTGTCATTATAGTCTTCATAGATGTTTTCCGTTATAAACATTTTTAGTCCAATGAGTATATCAATAAAGCATTACATTTTTGTTAGGTTCCTACTGCCCAACACAGAGCACTTGGCTTCTGTCCCACAATACACTTTCAAGTAATGAAGCTCCTAATAGCAAACAACAGCAATAGCAAGCATCATTTTTACTTTTTTTTTTTTTTTTTTTTTTTAAACTGGACCTTTTGTCTCCGACACCTTCTCAGTGACATTGCTTTGATTTGAATTTCATTGTTTTGAATAGTTCTCTAACCTAGCCAAGAATAAATATATCCTCCTCTTCTCATTTCATCTCCAGGACAACCCTTATAACCAACTGCCTGTAGAATCTGTGCTGAATTTAGCATTATATTTGAACATTGAGGTAATTTTTCAGGAAAAATAGCTTTAGTGTTGCATTTTTTGCAATGACACAATGACTTGTTTATGTAGGAACAACTGGTAGATCACGAAAAAACTTAGCGTAAAGGATATTTGCTCTGCACTGCTTCAATTTATCCAGCTGTATCATAGAATCATAATGGTTGGAAAATACCTTCAAAATTGAGTCCCAACAAAAGCCCTTCAACACCATGCCTGCTAAAGCACGTCCTCAAGTGCCTCACATACACGTTTCTTGAACACTGCCCGGGACGGGGACTCCACCACAAGCTGTGAGACTTCAAGTAAAAGTATCCATATCCCAGAGTATTTCTAGACAGCTTTCTGGGTTCATTCTAAACTGATGAAGATGGGAAACGTTTCACTGGTAAGAAAATGACAACATATACTCTTTCTCTTTGATTTTACCTTTAACAGCAAGTAAACAAATAGTTGATCCATGACTACTACACACTGAAAACATATTTTATATAAAAATATTTTTTTGTATTCTTACTTGCCAAGAGTATCTCATTCTCCAGGTAACATTCACCTTAAGCCTAAAAAAATCTACCTTAAACTTTTTCTTAGTAGACAATTAAAACTCGTGATCAAGTCTTCCACTTCAGTCTCCACTGTTTCGTAATCACCCACTTTTTTTCTTTTTTTTTTTTTTTTTGGCTGCAGTTGCAGGTACGTGGAAGACTATTTTGCAAGATTTGTATGTACTGCTCTATTAAAGGTCCTACATTAGCACCAGGAAAACAAGTTAACTTGTAGTAAATAACCTTAAATCCTCACAATTTCTGCTTGCCCCTTTGTCCTTAAATAGGCCAATAGTAAGGTCAGTGCTCTTGGCTGCAAGTACTACTTGTCCAGACTATAAATCAAAGTATATTGAGAAGTATACAAGGCTCTTTAATGCTGTTCCTTTTGAGTATCTCTACTGATATTTCAAGAAGTCTGGTTCTACTTGATTTTAACATCATTTTCTTTTGAGTTGAGGTATAAACTTAATGCAAGACAAACATAATTAATCTATAGCATAATTTTACTACCATAGGCTAAAAGTTATTTGCATATATTCAAACTCTTTCATTTTATCTTTATCAAGATTCATTAATAGCCAACTGTACAAACTTTCTTCATTAGGCTTGAAATAAGAGCCAAGTCTTTCAGTCTTGGCTCAGAGTTCCCCCCCTCTGATAAATTAGAAAAGCTCTTACTCCTTTCTACACCTTAGATTAGCCTTCACTCCTAACTTCTTGCAGCATTTATCTCTTTTCTGGAAGGCTTAAGCTGACTAAAGAGCTGCTTCTCCTCTTTTCCTTTTCTAAGATCACAAGTATTTTTCAGAAGGGTCCAGTGTCTTTCAGAATAAAAACTAGGGATTCTGTGAATGGCAGATAAAGAGTTTACAAATAAACATGGTAACCACAAATTACAATAAAGAGCAATGGATGTTTTCATCTAGGTTTTAGACTCCATTCCACCTAAAAGGCACACTATCTCCTGATACTAAATGAGGAAGATACTGTCCTCCGTTTTAAAGGTTGTTTGTACAGAGAAAACAGGGACACAGTGTTAAAGGTAACTGAAAGACAAACCAGCACAGAACCATCTCATTAAACATTCAGGTTAGTAAAAGAAAAAATAAAATATTACTTCTACTTGACAGCTGATCTTTAGTATCATTTTACTCTCTTGGAACTAGGAATATCAATTCCTTTAGATGTTGTTGTGCCAATAACAGCATTTTTGCAACATACAGAAACTCTTTTGCAGCAGCTGTACAGTAGGCCTTTAGTAATCCTGCTACAGGATGCCTCATCACCACCAGCACCTGACACTGCAAAGAGCTTTGCCAACATCGCTAATCTAAAGCTTTATATGCAGATTCTGAGAAGAAACATTTTTGTTTTGACTTCTATGATAATGTCTTAGTTTCCTATTACTAGTAGCTTAATTTGAACAAGAATTTTCAAACAGTTCTAGCTATTGTTATGACTCTACAGATGATGAAGAACAATGCAGATCTCCCTTGTCTCCCTGTCTTTTACTGCTAGCTAGGCACACATCCTCCTTACCATTATTGGAGGAAAGACAGCTTATAGTTGACACTTCCACTAAACAGACCAAGAAAGGAGGAAAAAAGACAGCACTGAAATTTAAACTCAAAACAAGTAAGATAGAAAATGAGTTTTAATACTTTCTCCAAATGAGGTACAAATTTGTCAAGTACTTTCAGCTCTAGAAAAACTTCACTTACACCTACTTGGCAGTACTAGATTCTCTAAATGGGATAACCAGTTTACATAAAATAGCCATGTCAAATGAGTAAATAACTAATACAGATGTGAGGAACTAGCCCTTGGGATCCTGTTTGCAACCACACCCAAAAGCTTATAACTGTCAAATAAGAAAGTGTTTTCCAGCAAGCAGGACAACTTGGTGCCATTTACAAATTTTCTAGAAGCTTACTGCTTGTACCGGATCCACCTTCCAGATCTTCAGGGGATGCTGGTTGTGTGCGTCCTCTGCTGCCCTCCTCTCTGAATTGTGTGTCTCTGTGTACTGTGACTTGGTGCTAGTTATATATTAAAAAGAGTACTTAGGATTTAGACTATTTTAGGACAGAATTAACACATTTTGTAAGACTTATTTAGCTTTATTACACCTGCTCATCTTCCTACTCCTCTTTCCTCTTCCTCTTTCTTCTCCCCATCCCCAACATGACAATCTCAGTCTGTTAGCACATCCGCTACTCCAACAGTTGTTTCTTTCACACCTAAAGTACTGCCACATTAACCAGAATTAGCATGTAATTGAAGTTATTCAAAGTGATTAAGTCTTCACAAAAATCAAAATCCAATAATTTTGCATTTGCAATCCTTCTATGTATTCATTCCACAATTATCATAAAAACATTGTTTTCCCTCTCTTCAGTACCGCCTGAAGCATAGGTCTTGAAGAATGGAAATGCTTCAAGTATCTGGCTGCACCTGGTTTCAAGCCTTATACCTTGCTAAGTATTAAGGAAGAAAAGATTGTCAAGTTGAGAACTGTGGAGTTATAATCTGCAACAAAGTGATAGGATGCTTAAATATGTTTTTTTAAATATAAGCTTAAGATTTTATGAAGACTAAAATGTAGTTGATCTCAACTTGTGCACTGAAATGCAGTTTAATTTCAAATGAGTGATTACAAAGTAATGAAGCTATCTAAAATATTTCAAGACAGCATACTGAGCTTTGTATACTCAGTATTAGTCAGAATGCAATGGTCTTATTTCAGGCTCCTAAAACATGAAAAGCAATTTGTGGATAATAATCAACAATGTGCTCTCTGAAATCAAATGGCTGAATTTTGGTTGTTTTTTGGGGGGGGACCTAATGTGCTGTGCTTCTGTCATTCCTCTAAGGTGTCATAGTTACCTAGTTTTACGGTAGTCCTGTGCAATTCTACTCTGTTCCATTATTTTTCATAATACTATTTTTCTAAACATTCTTAACATTATCAGGTTTTGAGCTTTTCTTTATCACTAGATTAAGTATACCATTTGCTAATATTAATAATCCAGTTTCATGGCCAGAATTAATAATATATCATATATAATCATATTCAAACTCATATTTCCCACCATTATTCAACCTAAATTTTAATGCCTGTATTTTGTAAAATCAAACTGAGCTAAAACAGAGAACTTTTTGATAATGCTTCTGTATGTATCTGTTTATTACTACTACCTCTAGCATCAGTTTTATGAGTGGAGCAAATTACTTGTAGCTACGTTGCCATAACTGTCAAGAAATACTAAAAAACAACATTTATAATTCAAATTTATGGCAACAAGTTGTATACTAGTAAAGACTAAGTCAGTTTTTATTCCTATCAGAGAAGGAAAACAGCTGAGTCATTTACAGAACTATGGTGAACAACAGTATTGCCTGCACAGATTCCCATCTGTTTTCCTAATCCCTCATGTTTTTACTTCACTTTGTATACACGGATTAGAAACACAACAGAATAAAAGTAGCTATTACATTTCAGGGTTAGATCATTTCTTTTTCCTCCAAAGGTAAATTTAAATAAGCTGTTTAGGGATAATGTGGCATGATAAAACAGCCTGTAATGCTTTTGGTTGTCTGTGTAATATTTTGTTTGCTGATCATTTCCATGCATTCAAGTGGACTAACTGTCCAATGAATTTCTGTCAGCTAATTAAATCTTCTTTAGGTTTAATGATACTTCTGTTTGTATCATTGCAAGTTTTTAACTTAAGATGAACAAAGCCTTAGACTTCAGCAACTGAATACCAATTGTCCCTAGTGCTTCTAAGTGATACCCTTTACACTGAAAAAAGGCCACAGTCTTTCAGTATTTGGGTGCCATTCTGCACAATTTATTTTTAGTATCCAGACGGATGGTATACATGGTATGCAGAGATGCTGGTATCTTTTCAAAGCATCTCAGAAAATGAGACTAATGATAGTGCAAGCGAAATGCCACAGCTATGTTATACCTCTGGGTGCCCAACAAATATGTTTAAAAAAAAAATGAAGGGATTTATGCATTTTACAGACCACTTCTTGTAAGATGAGAAATGGAAATCTCAAGTGTTTAGATCAATATTCTTACAAACCACTGCCATCTCTTGAGCTGTTTTCTAAAGAAGAGTGTGACTAATTCATGCTTTTTCCTACAATAATTAGGGCAACAGACATGGAAAAAGCAGCCTAGCACTGTCCTGGATAAAAGTGATTTCCTATAAAGCACTGACTTCCTTTTTTCTTTTTGTCTTTTGTTTGTTTCTAGTTGCCCAGGAGGAAACATCATGTAGGAAACTTCCCTTTTCTAATGCCTGGGGATCCTGAGCCTCATGCAATTTCAGGGAGAATTAAAGACTTTTTGGAAATTTCCACAGAACTTTTTTTGTTTGTTTGTTTTAAAACACCGATTTTCTACATTTGAACTTTAGGGCAAGCTGTCAGTGTCTAGGCTTCTAGTAAGTATAACTACATCAAAGCATTACTGGCTTCTTTTTTTAAAATTGCTAATGAAAAATAAATACCAGCTGAGTATCATAGCACATCTGAGTTTAAAGACCTATCATTATCTTTACTCATCAGGCACAGGAGGGACCACTATATCTCATTATGAATACCAAGGAAAAAAACTCTGAATTTTCATAGTTGTTCAGTTCTCTTGGTATAAATAAATTTTTGGGCTATGTTCCTCTATTTCAACTCTGCTGAGGCACAAAGGAAAATTAACAAAAATACTTGGATCCCAGAGACGGTCTCAAAAGCTTTATTTCAAGTCAGTTTTTCTTCAGCAAGAGAGCAATTCTTTCATTTGTCTCACCTAGGGAGATCTCTCCCTCCAGGGATACAATCAGTTTCTTAACTAGGTGAGCAGACAGCAGCCCTAAAACATTTCCCAATTATATCAGCAAAGATTAGGCTGTCAAGTAGTGAGACTAAGGAGAACAGTAAAACAAGATACTTCTGATTAGAGGCTTCTTCCACAACATAAGCTTGAGGATGCAACACAAAAACACTGAAGAAGAGGAGGTGACTCAAAGCAAAAGAAAGCCATTTAAAGTTATTAAAATACACTACATTTCTTGACTGAAGAGGTAGCCAAGGCTGGCTTTTTTTTTTTTTACTTCTAATAAATCAAGAGAGCCTTATTAGCCTCAAAAGCTTTATTCTGCCTCTTTTTTATCCTTTTTATGAGGGTATTGTAGAGTAACCGCCTTACTCTTCATTGCAAACCCACTTCCTTTCCACCTTTTTCACCAGCCTCTTCACATGGAGAAGTTGCTTTCCAGATCTGTGCACCTTAGTACATGTCAGCCTTTGAAACACATTTAGCTTTCCAGATAGCCAGCTCCTTCTCCTGCATATATCTATTTTGTTTTTATTTTGTATTACCTGTCAACTGGAATTGCACTAAAGGAAAAAAAATATGAACATTAAATGAGGAAATCCAGGCACTGGTAGTGAAGCTTCTGTTTGTCACATGTGCTAGCATCAGCAGCCATACTCTCAATAAACCTAGTATAGATCAGATTATGAAAAAGGTATAAGATGTGGGTACGTTTCTGGCTAGTGACTTACTAAGCCTAACAAAAATTTCTAGGAATCACTTAACTAAGGATCTTGGAAACTTGCTCGGCTCTAATCACATTTTTTAAGCATTGCGTAAAATTAACCAAAAAAAGACCCAAAAAAGTTGGTCATCTTAGGAACTTGAGCAAGTTCTTAGCAGTCTAGTATTAACTCAGCTGATTATTTTAATATTCATTTAATCCTACAGCTACTGAGCTTATCAGCTGAATTCTAGATGCATGGTTTTGCTTCAAAGCAAATCTTCTTTCTCCTTTCCAGTGAATCTATCAAACCGGCATCTTCAGTTCCTCCATTACATAACAGCTTAAAGGCCATTGCTTGTTATCCAAACCATTAAATTATTTTCAAAAATTAATCAAGAATCAATCTTTTTTTTCTGCCTGTTGTGATGTAGGAGTTCCCATGTCTTACTGATAGCAAACAAATGTTCTGTTACACTTGCTTTGATGTCAGACATGGATAGCGCAATGCCCGTTTTTCAGAACCAAGTTTCAGGATTAGCTTTAAGGCTTACAAAACATTTGAGTCCTTTAAGAAATCAAGGCCTATCTAGAGGCCACAATTATTCCCTTTTCTCTTTTTCCACATACTGCTGACTTCAGTTACTTCACAAATTTCTTAGTTGTTTAAGTGCCCTGTACAAAGACAACAAGAACTAAGTGCGTGTACTCACAAGAGGAAAAAAGCACACCTGGCATTCTACCTGTTGTGCCTCCAACCTCTGTAGGCCACCTCCTCTGCCATCATGTTTCACCGAAAGCTTCTTCACATACATCAAGGTATAGGACTGCTGTTCAATCCAGCACTGCACAGCATTTGCTGTTTGCAAATTGTTCCGCGGTCCACATTTTCTAAAGGTGCGTGAACAGCCTCAGTGCTACCACTGATGACTCAAAAGAAATGGACAGAAACAATTTAAGAGAATCTTTGGTCATTTGCTCCACTGAAAACATTCTGCTTTTCTTCTGGTATTTTCCTTAACTCTGCCCTTGTTTACATTTAAGCCTGTTTACAAAATCAACCATGCTGGGGCACTGTTTTTTGGCACTTACTAACCTCTGTTTAAAAAGACAAAAGAACAAATATAAAAGAACAATTTTGAAAAGTTATCTTCAAAAGTTATATCTTCATTGAAAATAAATTTGAGATGCTATGAAGAGAGCCATCCATCATTTTAGTAAAGAGATACTTGAGAAAGGAAGACAGAAACAAAATTGATTGTCAGACATTGTATCCTAAGAAGGAAAAAGAAACACCATTGTGGAGGGAGTGGAAAAAAAAGTATACATAAACTGAAAGGCTCAATTATTCAGTAGTCACGTGTATGGCTTCAAAGACAATTGAAATATCGACAATGATATATTCCAATTGAGTAATGAGAAATTGCTTTCAAACGAATTATGTTTTAGTGACTAAAGCTGAGGTACAGTGCCTCATTATTTAATTAGTCACTTATGCTTTCCCAGCCATGTATGGACCCATACGGATGGGTCCATAGCGGACAGTGCCATTCAATACCATGTATTCTAATCACTCTGGTAAACTAAGTGCTAGCAACAGCAGTAAGAAAAAGCACTAGCTATTTTTCACAGACTGTACTATGGAAAGAACAAATATGGAGCACTAACCATTCAGAAGCTAATAACAAGTTTGTCATGATTCTTGCAACACCAGCCAACTCCCTGCCTGTAAGTCCAAATGATTTGCTTGCAAAAGGACACCTGCCTCAACACCTATGAAGAAAAACTGACTACAGAGGCTTAAATAAGTCTTTGGAAAGCAATTAGGCCAACTGCTATTGAAAAGCTCATGACAGCTGTGAAGTTTTACTTCCCAAGTAAAGGGAAATCTAATATTTGTGTCATCTCCTTCAATAAGGATTAGCAGTTTGTGTAGACCGTGATGTCGAGAGAAGTCAGCCAAACGGACAGTATCATGTGATAGTGTCCTACAGCCCTGCAACTTATTTTGGGTACAGATCAATATAGCATATTGATGCCAAGAAATGAAGTAAAAATATGCCTCACACTGCTCGTATGCTCCATCTGCTTGAATAATTCATATTTAAAGTAGCTACAAGCTATCCTCCTGACTATATTATTCATCCAATTTATTATAACAGTAAGTCTCTTGTTACCGGTTAAAAACCTCTGCTTTCAAATTATAACCTGTACATCCTTATGATGTTACTTAAAATATAACTAATTTAAACAACTTCAGACTACTGGTCTACTTCAAATTTACACTAATATTTTAGTAAATATTTAATTCCATTTTTTTTATTGGTTCTAGTTTTCACATACTTTCAAAGATTATTAGGATTAGTTAACTAAATTCTTTTATCTCTTGCCTTGATTACAAGGCTTCACTAATAGCAAGTGCAACATGACATATCTTAGGCACTACAAAACAAAAAACTGAAATTAATATATTTTCTTGTATTCAGGAGTGCTCCTAGTGCATGACTAGTGAGTGACTATACAAGGACTTCCTGAGAGGATACTCCTAAAAAAATCTGTAGCTCTATCATTTAATCACAGCAAGTGTGGTCTTGGGAAAACTATCATATGTCTAAAACTAGAGAAGCTATTAAAGAATTCTGATATAGAACACCCCCAGGTGCAATTTCTCTCACATTTCCTTTGCAATATGATCAGTTGAATCACATGGCAAAGGAAGCCATAACAGTTACCTAGGCAGAAGCACCTAAGCAATAGCTGCAATGGCATGTGAAATGAACTATAAGACAAATCATTATTTTTCTCCAAAAAGTCATAGAAAGGGAAAGAAAGAATTAGTTTCCAGCTGAAAACTAAAGCAAAAAACACCTCCCCACACACCCCAACTACAGTTGTTTATCACACACCATCTGCCTGTTCAAACTAGAAAAAGCATCAGTTGCTTCATTATTTGTCACTTATAAAACCTAGCCATTCTTCCTACACATGTGATTGCCATTTACATCATTTTAGAGACTTCAAAGAGGAGAAACTTTTATGATAGCTTTCCAGTTGTTTTTTCCTCCTATGAAGTCTTTCCACCACCAGCAAACACTTAGATCCAGAAAAAACAAAGCCAATTGGAGAGCTTTTTCCCAAAAGTCACAGAAAAAGAATAACGCACCTGCTTTCAAGGTTGGAAAAGAAATACAGTAGTCCAGGACAGCTAAAGTTCAATGCATTTTTCTATACAGAAAAAGTCATCATGACTGATTAGCTGAAATCTAATAGGTCTATCTTAAAAGAGTAAGTTGTTGGCCTCACAGGAACTATGTCAGCTCTTGCCAAGAGGATAACTCTGCACTCATTACATAACATAGCAAAAGGAAAAAATGCACATGATATTTTTCTTCCATCATAAATTAATATCTTGAAATATAATATCAATATATCCATATTTTAGAGAAAAAGCAAAATGATCAGAAGAAATGCTTCTCCAAGATGAATGGTAGAATAAAAAGTATATTCACTTAACTCATCATTAATTTCTATTCAAGATAACATCTCTATCTCACTTAGACTCTGCCAAACACTAGAAAATTTAAGATTTCCAAGAAAGTCCTATACCTATTTAAAGCACAGCAGAAATCCAAGTTTACGCAATTAAAAGTTTGATTTTACCAACTTCAAAGCACATTCAAGCATACTCAAGTTCTAGGCAGTTTTAACCTGACTGATTTTTTTAAAATACGTTCTAGCTGTTTAGACAACAGTTTTATCCTTTCTAAGGCTCCCTGTATAGATCAGCAACACAATTTCTCATTTATATTGTATAGCCGCTCTAGTCCACACCACCCTGCACGTGTTGCTTCCATTTGCTGCCCTACATCCTGTCCTGCTTCCTAAAATTTCCTTTTAATGTTTCCTCCCTCCACTCTTGTCCTCCAGACCTCTCCTTTTGAACGTGACTTGACAGAACATAGGCAGCACAAGTCGCACAATTGCCACTTGCTTCTAGTGCTTCACATCATTCAGGGGCTGCATAAAGTTACATATTTTTCCTCACTGAAGTGAATAGCTATTTCCTAAACCCTAGTATAATGTCATAGATGCAAAGTCATAAAAATAATCCTATATTGGTCTCCATAAGGGAATTCCTTTTGTGTTGTCCAAAACAGATAAAACTGACTTTTCAAGAAGCTCTCTCACAAAATAAAAAATTATAAATTAATATTAAAAAATAAAAATAGAACAGTAAAAAAAAAATACCCACAATGTTTAGGCAACAGTTATCAGTATTTAGCAATGTTTATGAAATCTGTGGAAAATCCAAAATGACAACACCAATATTCTTATCATAATACACAGTTGCAGACACTTCCGTGACATTAGAAATAGAATATAATTCGCAGCCTTAAGTATTCGCAACTTCTTATTTTAA
This sequence comes from Microcambeva ribeirae, assembly GCA_035222435.1. Classification (NCBI taxonomy): domain Eukaryota; kingdom Metazoa; phylum Chordata; class Actinopteri; order Siluriformes; family Trichomycteridae; genus Microcambeva; species Microcambeva ribeirae. The sequence goes on along the minus strand of JAYECN011012847.1, from coordinate 1,525 downwards.
TGAAGAAACAGTTTAAAAGTAGGTCGCCTAAGTTAGCATTTCCAAAGCTGATTAATGTGAGATTTGTGTTTCAATTCAGCAAGTTTTTAATCTTCAATTCGGAAAAAGAACAGCACTGGCAAACCCGCAGAATTCCTACGGTCATTCCAAAGTACCAAATGACACAGCATGGTTCAAAGCCTCTTCCTTCTACATTTCCCAGTTTTCTTCAGAAAATTAGGTTTGAATCAGTCTTCCAGAGCAAAGATGGAAGGTAGGCATAGGCATTCCAAAAATCCAAACTTAGGACTCCAAGGCAAGATGTCTCATCTACTCTTACAAACAAATAAAAACTGCATTCAAAACAACACATCATATCCAGAATGCAGTTAAATTAAAGATATCAAAATGTCATCATCTCTAATACTTCCTGGAGGTTTGAAAACAAGCATATTTTCTGAAAATTACAGCTGAAGCACACAGAAAAATGGATTTCTGTGGATTCCAATAATGCAGCAAGTCTGAAATGCACAAACACAAACCTTCTCAGACTACTTCACTGTTTAGCAAGAGTCCCTATGAATGTTTTCCTCAGATGCCGGGCTTCCCCCCATTTTCTACATAGCTGCTCTAGTTGTCTATACAGTTAGAGGTCTGACAGAGTTAGGAGAAGCAGAGTATCCAGATGGGATTATCTCATTTTCATCCCAGCCTCTATAAATACATAACACAAAGGATAAAGAATTTAAAACAAGACAACCAAGTGATTAAAATTAGTTGATGCCTACATACAAGTTAGATTCACAGTAAACAGCAACTCACAGTGAACAGTATTTGAACACTTGCAACTTTTCAAGCCAGAATTTAGAGGAAGTGAATTGGTACTAGAAAAGCTGGAAGCAATTAAGGGAAAAAAAGTGAAACCAATTAGTGCAAATTTAAAGACAATGTATTTGAAAACTGAATTCTTACTCAGCTCAACCACTATGACTCTATAGGATTTCCTGGAGAGATGAGGGGAAACAGACACACCTGCACTGAACACATTCAATTACTGACAAAAAAAGGGGGGGGGGGGAGAGAGAATAGGGGGAAAGCAGACTTTTTCATTTTCATTCATTTAAATACATTTATTATTTCTAGTTTGTTCAAAGTCCACTAAACGCGGAAAATTTGTGGGGGGTCAACTTTGATCTAGCCAGTTGCTGATCAGGCATTTCTTGCATGTCTATTATGAGAAAACTGGTTGTGACTGAGAATTGCATTCTCATGCAAGGCTGTCTTTAAAAGCTGTTTGGCTCAAACTTTGAATATCATGTCAACTAACTGTGCGAGTTCTACCTCTATTTTGTGATGCAGAGCTACCTGAGTTCTTTGAACTTTCATCTCTAGACTAAAAAAAAAAGTGTCCTCTTAAACCTTTGTGTTATTCTACTTAGATTTGGTAAGCAAAAGGGGAAAAGAACGCACTAGAATCATAGAATGCTTAGGGTTGGAAGGGACCTCTAGAGATCATCTAGTCCAACCCCCCTGCACACGCAGGGTC
>JAYECN011012746.1:0-36101 GCA_035222435.1 Microcambeva ribeirae | reverse complement strand
GATCTTCCCAACCCGCCTGGCTGCCACCCTGTGCCCCGTGCTCTGGGTGTCCCTGCTGGAGCAGGGGGCGTTGGACCTGGTGATCTCTAGAGGTCCCTTCCAACCTCAACCTTTCTGTGATTCTGTGATTTTGTCTTGAATTTTCACTCATTAGGCTGCAAACAAGCAATCTTTTAATTTTATGAGAAAAACAGTTGATTCTGCATTTTGAAAGCAATTTTGATCTGAGTCTTTCTATCTTGCTAAGCAAGACTGGCTGTTGAACCTCCCTGACTTTCATGAGACTATTAGAGAATCCCATCTGTCAGCGATCAGTACCAACCCGTTCCCATCTCTGTCGTAGACCTGAACCTTTTTACAGGTAAGGGCTTTTACACCACTTTGGCAGCCTGTGGCCATATGCAGTCCCTAATCGTGCATAAATTACGTTTATAGATGACATTAGGAATGGGAAATGTGTAGAGGGTCTTTAAAATGAGTAAGAATCAGTTTGCACGTATGGTAGGATACATAATGGTTGGTTATAAGGGTATGCAGGAGGGACCCAGGCATAGGAAACAGCACATGTATTAATAAAAACTGGATGGTTTTGCACCTTGGATTTTACTGAAGGAAAGAGAAAGGGTCTCTCTGAAACTCAGAACTCTGCAGGGACAACAGTCAGGAGCAGCACGTCTACGCTATCTTCAAGCCGCTAGCAAGGCCTCTTACTGAGGTTTTCTGGATAAGACACTGTTTTCATCAGCTTACAACTTCAACAAACGCTTACTGATTATAACAGATTTTTTTATGCTGCACCTCTCTGGTTTATAATAAGCTTTATTGGACTATTTCAGCTGAAGCAGTTCAGGGATTTCCATAAGAGAGGCTAGGGAAAAATCTGTGGTTTGCCCATCTTGAATTCGGGTGACCTTTTCCAGGGGCTCTGGTGCTCTTGTGTTTTAGAACAAAAATTGTGGAGCTTGGCCTCTCTGTGGAGGAGGTGCCTTTTGCCATCCTTGCTTAAGTCAGCTCCAAATTTGGCCATGTTATAAATTTGAAAAACAGCACATGCTCAGTAGGGCCTTTAATGAGCACATACTTGTGCACTTTGCAAAGGTTTTGCTTGCCACGACCACGCTTCGGGCCAGCTCCAGGGGACTCAGCAGGACATCGTGGCATCCCGAGTTTTCCACTGAATGCGGAAAGACTGCTACTCTATAAATGGTCTAACCCATGCCTGGAGAGGAGCCTATCATACTCAACCACAGAGATGAAAATAGGTGGACAGAGGGGGCGAGGGGTAGAGTATGAATGCTGGGGTGAAGAGAAGGGATTAAGGCATCCCCCGTTAAGATGAAATGTGATGGGGAATTTATGTGGAGAGTTGGGATAAATGACACTGAGAAAGGAGACTCTGAGTGGTGGATGGAAGTAGAGGGCAAGACTAGGTGCCTAGGAGGAGGTGTGAGAGTAGGATTAGATGGACACCTTGAAGTGCATGAGGGGCACATCGGGAGTCCCACTGGATTTGGGGTGGGAGCTAGAACTAGTAGAGAGAGGAGACTGGGCTGGAGAAGAGCTAGGAAACAGGTTTGGCGGAAGAAGCAGCAGCAGAGTGCTCGAAGACGAAGGGGAACAAAGCTCTGGCAAGTCCACGGGGGACACGTCCAGCCTTCCTCCAGCGCGAATCCGCTACTGACAGTCACCTACTACAGCAAGCCACACTGCAAGTCATGCTGCAGAAATGTGACTGATCCAGAGGTTCAACTCTGCCGACAAACAGGGAGCACATGCATATAATGCTGAGTGAAAGAGTGCCTTTTTCTCTGTTGTTGTTTGCTTTTCTTTTCCTGAAGAAGGAAACTATACATATAAAGAAAGAATGGAATAGATCACTTCCATATTTTGCAGCTAAAACTCTGCTCAAAAACAAACCAAAACAAAGAAACAAAACAAAACAAAAAAATAAAAACAAAACATTTCATGCCAGAACGAGCATGTGAGTTGGGAAGTCAAAACAAGCCTGTGGCCACATGGGCCAGTGGTGCTGGAGAATGGCCCCAGTATATCCAAAAATGCAGTTCAGTATATTACTATTTAAGCTCATAAATAGTGATTTCCTCCCCATCGATTCAGCTACAGACCTTGCTGTAGTTGCAAACCCTGTCACTGCCTGCTTATCTTCTTTATTCATCTCAATAGTCCGCCCAGCAACTTTCATCTTCTTCAAGAGCCTGCCTATTAGTAACTGCGAGGTTATTTTAACCTTAGAAGAGAATGACGGCAACCTATGTTTGTTTCTTCCCCATCTTTGCTGTACACTAGCAGTGTAAAATCACTTACCGTGCTGCATATAGTGAATCAGGAGCATAAAACTTCCTTAAAAAGAAGCCAATACCTTAACTGTTTATAATGAAAGAGAAAACAGAAAAGCAGTATCCAGCTACCATGTTTATGCCACCTCCTGTTTTTATCCAATGCTAAATTGTTATGCTATGTTAATGCTAAATTGTGGGCTTTTCCCTACAGCAGATAACTGTAAGGACTTATTTCATTGATAAGCTTAGAAAGGCTGCATTCACTGCCACTGAGGGTCTCCTCCTTGCAGCTGTTACAGCAATGGCTTGCGCTTAATGACGTTTTCCCCCTCTTCCCTCTGAAAATTTAACCTATAATTTAACATTGAAAAGGCAGCTTCTATTTAAACATCTCCCAACAAGAAAAATGCATATGCACTAATGGCATTTGATTTCTTGTAACAAAATCATTAGATTCGTGCAGCAACAACCGAGCTGCTCCATACACAGTATATAGTTAAAACTGCACAACTGAAGCCAAAATATGCACAGCTAAAAGGAATGTTACAGGGGGGCCTCTCTTAGTGAACAAAGCAGGCTCAGTTTGGCTCTTTTTCCCTAGCGCTACCACATCCGCACATCGTTAGTTGGAAAATTCCAGATATATGCTGTAATTTTTTGTGCCTTTTTTTTTTTTTTTTTCCCAGTACACTTGAGGCTTTAGTGTCCAGATGCCATTTCCACACCCCCCTTCCCTTATCTGTCCCTGCTAGTTTGGGTCTTTGCCAGTTGTGGTCAACAATTAATACAGCAAAAGAAAAATACAGTACACTCCCTGGCAACTGGCAGAGGCTCACAGGAAATACCAAATAAAAACTTTATTATGTATTGTTTAACTATTTTGTTTGCCTGTGGGCCACCCCGTTGTTGGTGCAATTTGGAAGAGGCTGCTCCATCTGGAGGGGCCGCGCGCAGTCTCCTTGTTCCCAGGGCTGTCACGCACAATCACCGCCGCAGCCTGTGGCCCCGCGCAGAAGGCGGCAGGGCCGTGGCAGCCCTCCAGCCCGCATTCCTCTTCATTAGACAACTTGTGACCAAATGTTAGAACAGAAGAGTAACCTTTTAATATTCATGTAATTAATTTACTTTCCCCTTTAATTACAAACCTCCACGAGAAAAGAAGAAGAAAAAGACTTCCCTTCATGATTCTCCCCGCCTCCCTCGTGCTTTCTTTTTGGGACACTGAAGGTGCTAGGAGTTTCGTTAAACCTATTTACTGGCACTCTGAATACTGAGAAATTCCCATCATCCTAATATGTCTATGGTTTTTTTTTTTTTTTTTTTTTTTACTTTATATATTTACTGCTCCAGTATGTGGAATAAATTCTGAGTTATAATAAAACTGGAGAAATTAAATTCCTTCCGTCTACGTGCGGCTTTCTTGTCGTAATCAATGGGCTCATCCATTGAGCACAAAGCCATTCTTCTGCATTTGAAAACACAAAGGGCATCTAATTGAAGTTCCCTTGCATGCTAGGGTCAGCACACATCTCCAGATGCAGTGTCGGCAGGGATTTGGGCCACGCGGGCTTAGGTGCATCCCCAGCTGATCCTGCTTTCCCGGAACACGGTGCCGTTTTTTCAGCTGAGTTGGACTAATGCTGTATTTGCTACCAGGATACAACGGTTTGCTCCTCAAAAGCAGAGAATGCCCTGGATGACCAGGGAAAGCCTGTGCTAATGCAGCCGGCAAGGTAGCACCAGGCTGTGCTGGTGTCAACGCGCTGCACCGGAGCCCCGATGGACGCGTGTGCAGCACAGCCGCCCAAGGGGACCCAGCCGGAGCACGTGAGAATTCCAGAAGCCAAAGCCAAGCCAGGAATCACCTTCCTGGAAGGCACAGCGTGCAGGTTGCTGCTGTCTTTTTGATGGCACTTTCTGTAAGCGGGCATCGCCAGCTTGCAGCAGGCACCTGGCATATCGAAGGACGAGGTCCCAAAGGCAGTCGAACACCCTGTCTATGGCAGCTGAGGAACTGCTCCTGAAGGTCACTCCATATTCTCTTATTAAGTAAGTAGAGCGCCAGGCTAAGTCTGCAAGCACTCGGCATGGCTCGTAGTGGTTTGATTAGCTCGTGCACCAACCCATCATGAGAGTGGAAAGTGCCAAAAGACTTTCTGTCTGTGGGCACGTGGTGACAAAGCCAGGCTCTCTGAGATGAGGGCAGGACTTAAAGGTTTCAGGAACATCTTTGGCTCAGTTTTGAAATAGCACTTGGCTGAGCTGGAACAGCTCTGCCTGGGAAGCACCTAGAGCAGAGAATAGAGCAAAAACTATGTCATTTGTCACATTAATTGCAAATTCAGGGTATAATATTTCACGTATTCACTAGGAAGGAATTTCAGCTATGTGGCAAATTAAACTGCTTGCACATAAAAAAAAAGTAGCATCTTCTGTCCAAAAGGCAAAGCAGCAACTGGAATAAAAGTGAATTTAGGCCACTCCTTGGCCTAAAGCAACAAGAAATTAGGAAAAAAAGGAAATTGAAAACAACAACATAAAATCCCTGTCATTGTATTCAGGATGGCCTCATTTTCCCCATCTAAGCAGTATCTGTCCCTTTCTTTTTGTGCCTCCTCACTTTCTTTTCACTCTCTTTCCTCCTAGTTCTATTTATTATACACAGGCTACTTATGATGTGCCATTAAATACACACTGTTGGTGAGAAACAGAGGTGCTGGGAACTATGCAGAGAGGATTTCAAAGAAAGAGGATGGGTTGTATCTTAGGCAGGACACTAAAATTGTAACAGTTTTTAAAGTATACCTATGACAAGCCACATACATTGCAACGCAGGTCAAACTCCTCCTACAAATCCAGACTCTCTCCCTATTTTTACCTGCTAACCAAATAAGCTTGAATGTCAACATAAAATTCTGTAATTTAATTTAATTCAATTTAATTTACATTCCTCAGAGGATAACATCCTGGGGATGAAGATCAATAGGGATAACTACACAAGGATGCTTACAAATATCACAGAAGAGTAATGTATTTACATAAATATCTTTCAGAAATCTCCTCTCCTCTGAAGAATAGAAGATGGAGTCAAAATCCTTGAGTAGGAACACTATTTTGGCTAGGAAGAAGAATTAATATATTAACCAGGGAAACTTTTATTGTTTGGCTAGAAATATAGTACATGCTAAACATTTTTTTTTTTTTTTAAAAAGGTGACCAAGAAAACTAGATTGGCTTCAAATCTGTACATTCCTTAACACAATGGTGTTTGGTCCACACTGAGGGGGGTGTTAGAAATGAAAAGTCTCATTAATTTTCTGCTGAGGGAATTAGGAGAGCAAAGGCTTAGCTGTGGGCACGGTCTTTTCTGACACCATGAGACAAATATGTAATTTCCCTGAATTAATTTAACTGGATAGGACTGTCCTATTTATAGAGCCTCCCTCGTCTTAATGGACTGGGACCTTCCCTTCCACTGGCCAAATTTATGAATCGTTTACACCAGCAAGCCTGTCCCATCTCCGTATGAATGTATATAATGTGTGTGTGTGTGTGTGAATGTATGTATGCATGCATGCCTGCTATGGAAAAGGAGATTTCCTGAAGTTAGTGATGGAATCTCTAGGAAGAAAGAGTCCTGCCGAGTTCCTCGTCTGCACAAGGAGTTCATACAGGCACTGCAGCTCTGGAAAGCCCCAAAGCAGTGGTCATGGCAGGACACTGGTTTTGCTCCTGAAGTTAGTACTGAACTTGGATAAAAGGCCCGTTATGTTACTGGAAATCTAACGTGAAGGTGATTTTCTAAGGCGAAAGCTTCTCTATCATGATCATGTAACTAGCAACACTGTAAAGGAAAATTAATACCCAGAGTATTATAATCTCAACTCACTTTAATCTTACAGAAAGAAGCAAGCAAACAGAAAGCCTATTTCATGGGCACATGACATGCCTATTAATGGATACTAAATGCAAAAGACCTTTTTCCTTCAGCTTCCCTTTATGTCCAGCAATTCTTCAAGATAAAGTATCAAATGCCTGCTGGTTTTTATACCTTATCTATGGAATGTAGTGTATTGCCTATACTTGCAATGTCCCTGTACATGGGAACAAACAAATCTCTTGGTTTTTTAACATGAGTTAAAACGGTATTTTGTATGGTTTTAAGTGCACTCATCCATGATATGGGAGGATATTCGTAATCTCATATTAAAAAAAAAAAAATCTTTCCTTGATGTGAAAAATGCTTGCATAAATACTATGGAAAAATTATTGGTAGAGTACCCAGGAGGAAGCATGACACAGTATACACAGTGATATGAACTGCTCAATATAAGTAAGAATTAGTGTCAGTTTATTATTAACACATCTATTTCTAGTCTAATAGTTGCCTCATTCAGCATGGATCTAACAATTGAGGAGGAGCTTATGTATTTCACTTGCTAACTGGGGGGGGGCCTGAGAACACTTGCAGTCTATAAAGCACGGGAGAAGCAGCTTTGACATTAGCAGTTCCCCTCTTAGTTGACCTGGAGTTTACTCACTGTTCTAGGGGGCTGCTAATGGTTCAGAGAAGGGGAAACAACAGCTCCTTACTCCCTCTCTAGCAAATCCACTTCTTATAATTCCTTAAAGAGCGTTGAGGGCTGGAACCAATGGGCAGGTCCAGATGACCAACTGCACTCACAATATAAGGGAAATGCGAATATGTTCATATGGAGAGAAGAAGCAAATCAGTGTTCAGGGAAAAAAAAAATCACTGCCTGCAAATTGTAAGAATTGGCAGCTCCCCCCCCCGCCGGGGCCTCCAGAAATCTCGGCAGGGCAAATATATAGCTGGTGGTGTAAACACCAAGTGCAGCTTCAGGAAGCTCAGGCAAAGTTCAGGAGATGTTTACATTGCCTATAAAAATCTGAAAACAGTGTTTATGTTGAGAGAGGCTTTCTTCTTTTCTGGCTTAATATAGATTCTGGCTTCAGAGCGGTCAAAGCCTGGTGCACGCGCTTTCCTGGTTTTCACCCTGCACCTACCTGCTACAAGCGTTCATTTTTTTCTTCAATCCCCTTGTTTTATCTGCTGTATTAATCTGTTGCATCTGTTGTTTCACTGCATGCCCTGAATTTAATTTTGCAACAGGGAAGTATTGCTGTTTCTGTAGCTTTGCTGGTAACTGCAGCACTGAATGCATTTTCATGTTTGAGGCTTCGATTGCCAGCTAGTGGGTCTCAAGTAGTTACTGTAATTTTTAAATGATGCACTTGAGCATTATTCAACAATCTCTTCCACTGTTTCTTCGTGTTCTTGCACTGTGGTAGGATTTTTCACTCACTTGTACGTTAAAAATGAGTTCCCTGCAAGGTCTTGGAAAGTTTAACATGTGAGTTTGACACTATTGTGGTAACACTAGGAAAAAAATAGGGCTGGGTTCTGCAAAGTACCTGTAGGAAACCTGTGCGACCTGGGCAGGCTCTGGGAGCACCAGCGTTGCCGCAGGTCCCTGCTGCTCTCGGCACACTCCACTCCTGCAAAGCACCTTGGATACTTGTCCAGACAAAGGGTCGATATTTTTCAACAAGAACATCAAAGCCTGGAATGAGATCCTGGCCACAGTGAAATTAAAGGGACGTTTGCCATTGACTGCACTGTAGTTTGGATTTTGCCCTTTGGAGATTCAGTGACTGTGGGGCAGTTCACCTTCAGCAAAATTTGAAGCTAAAAGCAAAACTTAGCCTATACTATAAATGCAGTTTTACTGCAAATGCCTTTATTTTGCATTTTCAAATATTGGTGGGAATACAAATGGTTTTCATTTGTGGTGAAAATTATTCACTTGTCCCATATATGACTTGAGTTCATCTGGCTACAGTATATGACATTGTCTGCTTTTAATGTCATCATAAATTACAATACATTTCATGCTTAAAGCTCTTAGCCAACTTCCCACAAACTAGAAAAGCCTACAGCTTAATGACATTTTTTTGGCTCTGTTCCACTTTTTTTTTTTTTTTCCCTCTAGAAAATCTAGTTGTATTTTTTTATAAACTGATCTTTTTTTCTTTTTTTCTTTTTATTTTTTTCACGGACTTGTAAAAACTAGTTTTCTGGAACTAGGTTATGCACAGACTTTGGTCCATTTAACAAGGTCAGAGTGTTTATTCTTGACCAAATTCTTTCCCACTGTAAAAAGGTACTTTTAAATGCCACATTCCAGAGGCAGTGCCAGTAAGTCACTGAAGCATATTTTCCCACAAGAACTGATACCATGTACAGGCCTATCCTTACTTAATTCTTCTCCTGTTTAAATTACATAAGATGCAGGATGTCTTTAATGCCACATATCACTTAAATCTATCCATAGCTTAGTGGCACTGAATCTGCACACTGCCAGTGGTGTCTTTATTAACTTAAGCAGTCCCATACATTTCAAAGCACTATGGTGTCTTTACTAGAAATGAGCAGCATGAGACAGTGAAAAAGAAATAAAAAGACAATTCATTAAAAAAGATGAAATAGGAAGTGAAAAATAAAGCAAAAGCAAAATATTTGCTGTTGATTTTAAAAGAGACTCTCTTATCCCCCTTCTAAGTTGGCCTAGTCCAATGAAGCTGTGCTGATTTATACCAGCTGAAGTATGTGGCCACTGTGACCTACCGCAATAGCCATAAAAAAATGTAAACTGGGAAAAGCGCTTCCAATTTTTTAAGCTACATTTCCAAAGCTGCTTTTCATTTTATGGGGCCTGAATATAAATATGTAAGCAAAATTAAAGAAAATACCATTACATTAAGAAGATGCATATCTACCTCTGATCCTCTCTGTTTACACGTTACACTAACAGCAAGTTTTGAGTTATATTTTTTCTTAATGTAAACATGGCACCTAGATCAACCCAATACAATAAACTATACAGCAAGATTGTCCGTTTTTTTCCAGCAATCTTCTGCATTTCAAGAATGATTTGGTTGGTTCTGTCCTTTCAAATGCAATACAAAGCACCGCACACAAAACCAACTTGCCAAACATATCTCCAAATAAGCAGGGCAAAGAGCATCAGCCAGACACATATCCTTGCAGTTGAACCTTTTCCTGAGATGAACTGTCATTGAAATGACAGTAACAGGGACAGAAGCCTCTTCTTTGAAGCGATGATAATATACTTGCAAGGTAGCCAAAATTGCATTGCCGTTAATGAACATTAGAAGAAATTAGCCTTAGCGAGCCTTAGAAGAAATCCACTCTCACTGAAGATGATCAAAAATATAGAATTGTCACCAAAAGTGACTGTTAAATTTTGATTGATGTAAACCTTCTGCAAAATAAAAACCCAAGAAATTAAAAAAATATGCAAAGGTTCTATCTTTTTGCTGCAATTTCTAAGTTGCTATGAGCACTAATATGAAATCCATGCCATGTTCCCTTCTTGCATTTGAAGAACTCAGTCACACTGTCAAGAGAGCTCTTCAGAAAAGGTCAGAAACAAATGTTTTCCCTGAAGATTGGTCTTAAGCAGCATTGTGTGGGGGAAAAAATACTGTCCTCCATCCTTTCTAGTGGATAACAGAAGAGAGTTTAAAAGACCAGCTTCACCTAAGAAGTGCAAGGCTTCAAGCCAGAGCGAATTAAACAGATAGTTTACCTTTTCTGTAAAGCTCATCAGCTGAAGAACTGCCCACACAAACCAACACTTAGTTTGTTTCCCATCGTTACTAGTATTCCAAGAGGATTCAAAATCACTGCGTTCTTGTCCTCTGAAAACTTTTGCCATAAGTGGTATACGGAGAAGATCATGCCACTTAGAAAGTCTAGTTTTGAGTTACAGAACTCCCAGAGATATTACACATCGGCAGCTCCCAATAGCTTCCATTTTTGAGCTTATTCCTTACTTCTAGGGGGAATACATCTGACAGAGTTAGGACTGGCATTTTCTGACTCTCAAAATCTTTTGGCTGTGTATATGATAATGTATACAGAGAAGAGAAACATTCCTTGTCCTGCAAGGACACAACAGTCTCAGGCCGTATTAGTTTATAGCCTCTTCTGCCTGAGAATTTAGCCAATATGGGGAACTTGTATGTCAGGGTAGGGGAAGAGGGGAGAGAAGATGTGAAGAGATGATGGAAGGCATGTATGTTTTTATTTTACTTCATAACAAAGGTGTAAAAAGTCCCATTTCTGTAGAAATCAAAGAGCAGGGGCCAGGTTTTCCTTTCTCTACAGATGCTCTATAGATTCCTGTTGATGGCTGTTACTAGTGTGTATTTCTGTGCTGCTTCCAACTGCCTTTCCATCTTTCTCCCAGATGTTTCCTCCATCACTACCGACTCTTCTGCAAATAAGTAGAAAATAAGCAGCGTCTCAGCAGATACGTATCTTTGACAACAAATTCCTCACTTAGGAATTAGAGCCTGCAATTAGTGCTCCACCAAGGCACATGGTCTGTCCTAACCTCAAACTTTCTCCTACACCAATGAGGGAAATACTGTATAGATTTAAGCATGGTAAGTCTTTTCTATACAGCTGAGATCCTTGTTTTCTAGTCTGTGGTGGTGAATATTGCCATGAAACTGTAAGCTCTAGGATTGGTGCCCAACATGAAACACAAATGGTTTTGAAATACAGATAGGTGAAGGCAGAAGAATTCCCGAGAACCATTTCCAACACTGAAAATGCAAACTCATGCTCTTGCGTCCACTGATAGAGCTTTTTACCTGAAATCGTTTTGCAATATCGGTCAGTGCATAAATAAACTTTCTATAATAGGAACACAAAACTCCACACACTTGAGAGCGGCAGCGGAGCTGACAGCTCTGTACAGCTGCAACTTTCTTGCCTTTAGTGGAAAATCCCCCATTGTGCTGAGCATAAAGGGCATCTTTTGGAAGCAGCTTAGCATCTTGTAAGTATTTTTCCTTTGGTTCTGCAGAACGGAACCCACATATTTTCAGATCATTGGTGCTCTGAGTAAGGCTGTTAAAAAGGGTGAGTTGCTTCCAAAAGAGGTCATTTACCTTAAACACACCGCGCATACCTATGCAGAACATGAGAAGGAAGTGCCTTGAACTGCCCTCTCCCCTAGCCACACAAGATGTCACAGTCAAAGCGCTCTTGTCTGCGTACCTGCAAAACTGCCTTCGGCAGGTTGGAGTATTTTCCCCTGGCATTCAGATGCATTTGACGTCATCTGCTGCTAACAAGCAGAGCGGAAAACAAGTACTGTGGCATTCAGGGTACTCATTTTGGATATTACTAGCCATACAAAGCCTGGTGTTGCCATATTTTTCTGAACCAGAATTAAGGGACAGGCCCAAAAGTAGCTGCAGGCACATCACAGCCTCAGTATATTTCTTTTATTTTTTTCTTTCCTGCTGGTCGGCAGTGAGGCAGCTCTTTGGGTGGCACGGTTCCGTGGTTACAATCTTGTGCTGGGCCCACATCGTACAACGTATATCTTTGTTAAATCAAAAAAGTAGTTCGTCCGCCCAAGCAGAAAGTCTGTGCTCTACTATTCCTCTCTTAAATCTGCAACATGACCGCAGAACAAAATCAACATGAACTTACAGGTGTTCATCTTCCCTCTTTTTTTCCGGGAGAGTTTTTTCCCATGCTTGTACCTATTACATTCTCTGGTTTGTGTTTTGTAATGCTGATTGACTAGCTTTCTTTTTCTTTCTATCATCCACTATTTGTCACTCAGGGTCCACAATGATCAAAAATCTGATTCTGGTCCAAATCGATCTGAACTTGCAAAGCAAAAATTTACCGTTTCAAATATGAGGCAGCCATCCCTTTTTTTTTTTATTATTATTTTTTTTTAACCAGAAGGCTACTACAAGACGTCTGTGCCTTTACCACTGCAGCCCTGGGCAGCACAACAGCATTTCATTGTACCAGCTGTACATTTTAATAAGCCAGTGTCTACTGTCGCTGTTCATCTGTTTGACCTAAACAAAAACTCAAGCCACTACTCAAGCCTCCAAGATCTTTTGGTCTGAAGGAATTTCCTGAGCTACATGGGAGTTTTTTAGTAGATAACTGCTATTATGTCCTAACTGACCTTGTGTTTATGAAAAACCTTCTGTTGCCATTTATCGTTGACAACTGCATTTAACTGAAGTCATTCTTATTCTTGGCACTGATGTCAATTTTTCTTGTATTATAAATCAAAACTTTTTTTTTCTAATTGTCTACAAATGATAAATATATCAGATCATAATCTTCTTTTCCCTTGGGTCCTGTAAACACAGGACTTTTCTATAGTTTCTGATAAACAAGTTGTGCGGTGACTATGTCATTTTCTGCTTCCCTTCAGCAAGGAAATACCCAGGTTTCATGGCAAATCTTAGAGCACCACAAAGTGCCTTTTGCTTCTTTTCTTTGATCTTGATTGCAAATCCCAGTCACAAGTAATGCAGCTTGTCAGACTCAATGCTGTCCACACACTGTACGAAGAGAAGTCTCCTCAAGTCTCCCTCTCTTCTTTCTCTCTGTAGCTCTCAGCTGTATCCAGACCCACTAAGGTTACACATCAAGCAAAAAAATAGTACAAATTTTCAGTCTTTTAGCAGGACTGTTTTCACAACCGGGTATTTACTTTGCTTCCAGAGTCATCTGCATTTCCACTGATTTTTCAGCTCAAGTTCCTGTTGCAGCTTATTTCTGTTAGCCATTTCCAAGTTGGTCCAAGCCTTTCTGGCCTCCCCTGTTTCATGGAAAAGCTAGTGATCTGCTGCAGTCAGGTTGGTTGTCATCCATGGATGTGACTTACCAGATTCAGCTCACTTCCACATGGGGATGTTGCCACCAGACTTCCCAAACAATCGGGACATTTTCAACTCACTGTCCCAACACAGATTCCATTTTTGCTTTCAGATCCTCTTTCATCCCTGTTTAGGAAACTTCTGGGTCATCTTTTCACTTCTCTAGTAAAGACCACTTCAGTGATGTGCCTTTCTGCTTTATAGCTCAAAACTTTAATTCTTTGCACTCTCATGCTAACTTTTATTTTAATTTTAGCTGCCCTTGCTTTATGAGGCCATCTCCACTGTTTGTTTTACTTCCATTCAATATTGCTAAATAGATCACTTTCTTACTTGGGAAAATGATTTTGCTCTGACATGCCAGTCTTCTGACCTGTTGAAAGCTGTTTCTATTCAGGGTGGAGCTCATGAAAGATTTTTTTTTAACTTTGATAAGTTTGACTATATAATGCACATGAAATATTGAAGGGACAAATACGGAAACATGGAACTGAATAGACTGCCTCAGTCATGAAGATGTGTCAACTGCGCTATAGAAACTGGTCAAGCTCTCTCTTAAAATTAGTCATTTTTCTTGTCTGCACTGGTCTTGCTGCAGGTTGCTTCAGAAACTCATGTCTTGTTTTCTAGCTTCCTCCCTAAATTTATTTATGCCTACTTTAACCTAACTACTGTTCGTGCCAACATTGTTCTTTTATTTTACTCATGTTCGCCTTCTCTGGCTCACTTCCTGATGATGTTTTTAGATACCAATTGTATCTTCTCTCATGATTCATTTTGTTAAATTAAGTTGGGCTCTTCTCTCCTCTCAGAAAGTAGGTTCCCCCTTCCCCGACCATTCCAGTAACCTGCCCTGCCCTACGCTCAACTCTTGTCCAAAATTAAACAGAGAGGAGTGGAGCAGCACACAGTATTCTAGATGGGGGTCTTACCAAGTAATTTGTGTTGTGGCTTCAGTATTTTCCTATTTCTGCTAAAACATCCTACATGCAAAAGTCTAAATTTCCATTTGCTCTTTTCCTGCATCAGACCAGTGACTCACGGCCACCCAGTGATCTTTGTAGCTTGTTTCCAAGCTACTTTTTAGATCCCCGAAACTGTGGAATTGATCTTCTAGCTCAACAATTCTTCCTTCAGTATTACATATTTTCATCTATATTTATCCACTTAATTTGAATAGATGGGAAGTTTAGAGAAATCTAGATTAATTACTTGGTTCTTTATACTTTACTGAAATCCTGATGAACTGGGACTATTACACTTATGCTGTTAAGCAAAAGAATTATCTTTTCACTTTTTACAGGGACTAATCTAAACAGCAATATGTAACTGATTTCTCTAATGCAGGAAGCCAACTACAAGGCCTTGGACATCTGCTACCATTCAGCATATAATAACAAAGAATATAATGGAGTTAAATTAAGAATGGGAAATTGAAGGCTGGACATCAAGGAAATTTTCTGAGAGTGATTATGTAGAGGTTTTGGAACCGGCTCCCATGGGAAGTGATGGAATCCCTATTTCTTGGCACATTTGAAGTTAACATGGGCAAAACATTAGCAGTGACATAACAGAGCACAACCCTGCCTGACTCAGAAGAGGGCTGGAGCATTTCGCAGCACAATTCTGGCCTCTAAAAAGCTACACCAGGAACATCAACCAAACACTAGATATTGTTAGGCTAAGGACGATTTCTTTCAGGTGTACCAGAATTTTGGGCAGTTAGGGTGAGAAATGCATTCCTCAGCAGGACGTTGGCCAGTGCAGAGGGAATACTGAAGAAGAGCATTAAACAAAGTGCCAGAGACTTGGTTTTATTATATACAAAGCCCTAAGAGCATTTCCATCGCAGAGGGAACAGCACCAGCCCAAACAGGGAGTACCCTGCTTGCCTTCCAGTAACGTTTGAGTTGTCTCTCATTCAAGCACTCAACAGGCCCAAGCCTGCTCACTTTGTGTGCTCTGATAAGAGCATAACCCGAGGCCCTGTTTTAGTGTTTCAGGATGGTTTAAAATTATGTGGGAACAGTTTTGTAAATAGACAGGGAGAGACCTTGTCAAACAATCAAACTGTTTTTACAATCCAACCCACTCAATTATCTCTGGGAGTAGATGTAAAAACAGACCCGCTTAAATCAACAGAAAAAATAGTACCAAGAAGATGTAAATCACTGGGTGGGGGAAATGCACCACATATTTTCAAATCCAAAAACAGAAGATAGAATTAAGGTCACACAATAGCAGGATGCTCTTTTATAATATAGAGAAAATACACAGTACTCGTTTGGTGCCTCTCTTTGTTCCTTTTAACACACACACACACACACACACACACACACACAGAGGCACACGTGGACACACACACACATAACCCCCTTATTTCTGAGTGGATTCAGGTCTTTTCAAGTTCAGTTCCTCTACCTCCTTAGGTAGGATCACCAGACACTACTATGAAAACTCTGAGCTGGTGCTGCACCATTACTAACAGTATCTGTTGTATCTTGTTAAGAGAAAAAGCAGGAAGATAAAGAGAAGAAAAAAAGGAGAGAGTATTTCATTTTGACTTCACATCAGCACGTGAAGGCTTATTTGCAGCAAGGATTTTTGTCTTGCACTAATGGAGCAGCAGTGCTGCAAAATAACCCCATGTTTCACCCAGAGGTAAAAAGGGAATGGTTCACCAAATAAGAATTACAGGGACCCCAGTTGAAGTTACCAGGTACCAGATTTAAAGCAAAATAAAGAGCTTTTCTTACACTGCAGAAGTGAACCAGCCAAAAGTACAAATGGATTCAGAAAGGAATTAGATGAATTCACAGAGGACAGGTGCCCCAGTAATTATTAAAAAGTAAATAATCCTACACTGGAAATAGCTAGATTTGTGATTGCTGGAAGCTGGTTCTTAATCCCCTTCCTAAGCATCTGCTTTTGGCCACTATCCTTTGATACTGAGCACAGTTAGCCTCTGGTCTGACCTAGCAGAAACCTCCTTTTGCTCTGATACGAATTGCACTAGGAATTGTACCTTTTTTTTCCTTTTCCCACCAGTACGAGGCAGATTCATCTTGCAGAGCTGCACAGGTGAAGTTACAGGGCTGCAAAACATCCACAGCTCAGCATGGACAAACTCTGCAATCACATGACACATATTCTAATGTTTACAGCTCAAAAAAGCATTTTTTTTTTTTTTTGGCATAGCAAATATTTCCATGCAGAGCCAATTTACTTGTTTGCTGTGAAATAATTTACTTTGAAAGATTAAAAGATAGGCTTGTTTTCTGGTTTATGATAAACGCGGGCCTTCATCAGATCAGCGGAGCACATTCCCCGCATTCCTGCAGCTCCGGAGGGGCAGCCGCGGCCTCGGCCCCGAGCCCTGCGCTCCGGCCTCGCCACCGCCGGGCTCGCAACCACTTCCAGCACTTGGTTGCACAGACCCTTGGCACTTTGCTCAAAGTCGGACACGGTAAGAGCCTGACGTGAACAGCAACATCTTCAAAACGGGGCAAGTCAGCATGAGCTGTGTCTGGGAGCACGCTCCTGCCTCTGGGCGAGCTCAGCTATTTGAGCAGATCTTCCGCCAAAGACTCTGACGTGGTTTCAAACCCGGCTCCAAGACATGGAGGACGGGGCTGTCTGTGGGGAACAGGAGCCCCCCTTGCTGCTCACCCCGCTCTTCGCGTCAAGGTTTTCACTGACGTGGCCACGCAGAGATTCAGATGAGCTGATCTTAGTGCAGATGAAGATCTGCTTTCCTTGGGCTTCCTCTGCAATTGAACTGAACGTGCAGGATCACTAAGGCCAATGTACGGGAAGCGATGGGAGCAGGACCGTCCTTTCAGCAGGAGGACTACACACGTTGCAGCCACTTACGCTGCCTGGGCAGCTGCACCCTTTGAATATCAGTCCTGGATGTGTTTCTAAAAATAACAGCCTTACCATAAATTCTGTCTCTCCATGAGCATATCTAGCCTTGCTCTTCTGCATAAATCTTAAAAACTTGGAAGTGTTTTATGCTGAGCGACAAAAATCATTAGTCAGTTTTGAAAATAATCCTATATGCTCTTACATGATCATAATGCGGATGAATAAAAACAATTTCTACTCTTTGTATTTCCTAACTTTGTCCATGTTTCTATATTGCCCTTTGATACAACTATTACATGTAGCAAACCTTTTTCTTATTGTTACTTTCACCTAGAACTGAGCCATCTTAGTGAACATCTGATCCAAGTGAAGTCAGCGTAAATATACGTTGAGATGTTTTCAGTCAGCTGCAGATATTACTGTCAATGCGTCGATAATGATTTTCATTCATAAGATGGCTCTGGAGATAAATGACTTATGTGATAGAAATAACTTTCCTATAGAGTGTTTGAGAGGATGGAATAAAGATTCTTCAACTATCCAGATGGCGAAATATCAGAGAAATTCACTAATTTCTTCAGAAAGCCAGTTACATGTTTTTTTTAGGGAGAACTCTGTATTAGTAAGGAAGGCAGATTTTCCTTAAATAAGCAGACCAATTTAATTGTACTGCATTCCAAAATAACCACAACCTTTCAACAGCAGCACTCATGAGCTCAACAACACCTATTTTGCTCCTCTGAATGTCTATCTGCGACTCATCTTCCTTTCCAGGGACATTTCGGTGAACTGGAGAAACGCCACAAGGCAGGGACTGGAGGCCAGGCTTCAGCCCTAGGGTGATGTGCTCAGTGCTTCCCCAAACCTCCCACCTGCCACAGGCAGCTGGTTTTACATCCTTAGCAAATAATATATGAAATAAAATCTAGGGCCAACATGCTGGCTTCACTAGAGAACTCTGTTTAACACAGAGCAGATTGTGACTGCGGCTTACCAGACAAGGTTCGTAATTAATTTTCCTATCTCTTCTTCTATGTTTGATGTTAAGCATGACCTTTAAATATCTCGGTGAATGGGGCCCCTCAGAGCCATGTCAGGTTTCCCAGCG
Source organism: Microcambeva ribeirae (assembly GCA_035222435.1). NCBI lineage: Eukaryota > Metazoa > Chordata > Actinopteri > Siluriformes > Trichomycteridae > Microcambeva > Microcambeva ribeirae. Next base: position 18,071 of record JAYECN011012746.1, on the reverse strand, counting down.
CAGCTCACGTTAAAGTTGTACTGAAACAGCCCTTGGTTTGGTCCAGCGCGTGGACAGACTCGGCAGGGTGTATCACGCATAGACAAACGTGTGGATTGCAGGAAGCACAGGAACAGAAAGAGGCAGCAAAAAAAAAAAAAAAAAAAAAAAAAAAAAACAAAAAAAGGAAACCAAAGCAAAAGAAACTTTTTGGACCATGCTGCTTTCAAGCCCTCAATTACACTCTTAGCTCCAACAAGAGTTTACATTTATATTATTTACTAACAGGTGGTATTTATTACTATCTTACAATGCAACAGTGGGCAGAAAACAGGAAAGCACTCACTCCTCTTTGGAAGAGGGTTTTTTTTTCTATCTTTCTTGTTGTTGTTTTTGTTGCTGTAACTAATTTATATATTTATTTTTACAAAGTAAGCCCAGTTAGTGAAAATTATTTTATGCTCCCTTGCTACTATACCAACAAAATGAAATCCAAGTTCCTGCATGATGTGACATGTAAACCATTTGTGCTGAAGTGACTGCCAGGAAATGGATGGAAAGTTTTTATCCTGAAGAAACACTCAAATAAAATGCTAGAGTAATCTAAAATTATTCACTGACAATAAGAGCATGTTTTTTTGTGTGTGTGTTTTCTCTTTTTAATGATCAATTTAGCCAAGCCAATATGAAATAACAAAGGGCATAGCAGGGAAAGTGATGTGTTTTCCTTTCTGATGTTCAGCAATTCTGAAAAGTTAGCTTTCAGAAGGAAAACGGAAAAGAATTTTGTTCACATTTCATGGGAAAAAGCACCTTCAGCAATGCTGCCATCTATTTTAAGGCATACATTTTAGAGTATTATGAATATGTTATGAACACTAGCATTTCCTCAGGGTCCTTAAGGCAGGTGATGATTTAAGGCCTGGCCATGCTTGGCTCTGTGGTGTAGACGCTGTGATCGCAGCTGTACCTGCTTGTCTCCTTTAGCGTTCTGGGGTGCCACGATTCATCTCTATTCCCCTTCTTCAAGGCAGTCAGATCGTAAGCAGCTCATGTAAGAAGGTAAGTTAGCAGTAAGCAGTAGGAGTAAGCTAGCAGCCAGCGGAGAACAGAAAAATGCCTCGTTCCTTCCTCAGGAGATGACTTCAGATTTTCAAGACAGCCCCTTACTGCTTTGCCTAGAGAAGGTCAGATCTGAGTGCCCGTTCTTCTGAACTGTAGGAATAAAAGTGTTTTTTGCCATCGAACTCTAACATTATGCAGCCACCAATCAATCCATCTTCTCTCTCCTCCGGAGCTTCTCTGCTATCACAGAGCCAATTCAATGTTTCCCCCAAGGGCCAAGAGTCATACTTGAGAAAAAGCTTCACTTTGTACGAAACCAAAAGCGTGTGCGGCCACCGACACCAGAGAGCCCCCCGGCACCGCTGCCCCTCGCGCGGTGACTTCAGCCCTGTCTCAGCTCTCGGGCTGCCGCAGCCGGGAGGAGAGGTCTCCCCCTGCCTGCGTCACATCGGTTTCAGTCTTTGATTCACTTTGATTCTTTGATTCAAGGAAATATCAGGAGGTTTCTTTACATGTCAGCAATATGCTCGGATGACTGATGTGCTGGAAGGTTCAGCAGCTTTGTGGGAACAACTGCTTTGAAGCCACCGTTTGCAGCACCCAGAGCACGGGGGTTGGACCCGTCTTTCCTGGATTACTTCCATGGCAAGCTCTTCTTCTCCTATCTGAGGAGTTTCTTTGTCAGCACAGAACGAGGCTGCATCTTGGGAATGACTGGTGCCTCAAAAGATGATTCTGGCAGATTATCGTGCCCCGCTTCCTGCTTCCCTGCTGAAGGAGACCAAGCAGGGCGCTTGTGTTGATCGCAGTGCTAGCACACGCAGCCTGCCTTTAAGCCACTTTTCAATATAACGCCAAAGCAATTCCTTGCAAGCTAGCAGCTGGATTAACCCACCTGTGTTTAGACATATACTGTCTTTACGTAAGGCAGAATTTTTCCTGCAAACGCTTCCCAGACAAATCTGGCCTTACTGAAGTCCACACAAGCTTACCCCCTATTTGGATAATGGATATTTAGGAACTGTGATTTAGACTTACTTTTGGAAATAGTAAGACAAGAATACCTTTTTATGTTTAAAAAATGAAAGAGATATTTTTAGAAGTCTTGTTTCCTGCACTGAGTTTTAATGGGAGAAAAAAAAGAAAAAAACAAAAGAATTAGTACACAAAAGCAGCTAACCAAAGATAAAAGTCACATTTAGATAAGGAAAACTGATTGCCTTTCTCACCGTGTCAACTAATAAACATTACACTTCTAACCACCGCTCGGTCTGTAGGAGCAGTGAAGACCAACATTTAAAACCAGTTAGATTACATTGTAAGCAAGGCTCTACACAGCCAGCCAAAGGTTGACTTTAGGGCTGTTACACACCAGGTGTTTCAAAAGACATTAACTTTTCCAACTGAAGAAAGTGTCCCTTTCCTTAGGCCCGCCCTCAGCTTGAAAATTGCCTCAGCACACTGACTTCAGTCAGAGGTGTGATTTTTAAACAAGAAAATAATAACAGAGTAAGTTGTGGATGTGAAAGGCATTATCCTTGCCTACCCACACTTTGCTCAGCCTTGCTCATGGAACAATGCAACCCTTAGAGTACCACTTAGAGTAGCTGCAAAGATAACTGAATGCCTGTGCTAACACAGTACAACCGTGCACAGCTTCACGCGGACGGTGCCTCAGCCTTGGCGACTGCCATCCACAGCAGCACGATGCGACACGGCCAACAGCTACTCCTAATCCTAGCTAATACGTTCTTGCTTCAGCGAAAGCACTCTGTGTTTGGGACTTTTGGTCCCTCTCCCTGTGCAAGCTACATGATCATATTTGAAATGCTGCTCAGCTCCATTTTCCTCATTTTATGTAGAATTTTTCAAGAAAGTTCTGCTGACGGCCTTGCAGCATTCAGTAGTTTTGGCTTGAGGAAGTTGAGGATCAGTAGAAATAGCCAGTGAATGTGTATTACTGTTTCTGACTGATTGCCCAGAAATGAAAGTCAAGGAGCAAGTCAAGGAGAACCTTTTTCTCCTTTTCTGCAAATCTGTTTTGTCCTCACTGACCTCAGCAGCTTTGGATTAGGCTACATCCTTACAAGCAATCAAAAGACAACGCCAAAATACAACCGAGCAAACTTGCCAGTTTACATGTTTCATGTGAAGGCGATACTTTCCTATGCTTAGCAGAGCAGCATGATGGTATCAGCGTGATGGTATCATTTTCTGTTTCTTCCTGTCTTCATTCATGCCGAAGCCGGAACCAGAGAATCATTGTTATATTACAGAAATGTGGTAAGGCTCTTGCAGTAACTAATAATAACAGTGGATTGCTTTTTATCAGCATGAGGCCGGCTAACTTCTAAGTACCATGTAAAATGCAACGCGGGCTCCTTTCAGTTTCTTTTCTCAGCAGTTCTCCCTTCCCTGTCTTTAGCATAAGCGATACTGCCATCACCTCAGAATAGAAAACGGAAACAAAGAATTCGCGAGCACGCAACAAGAGCAAGTGCCACCCAGCACCCGCGCTGCTGCTCTGCACCACGCGCTAGCCCCGGGGAGGCCGTGCCAAGGCGAGAGCTGCCTGCTCTGGAGGCAGGGCCAGCGAGGCTGGAACCATGGCCAAAGCAAGGCGCTGGCGGCAGAGGTGCTGCAGGGAGCTCACGGGAGAGCCAAGGGCAACGGTGGCAGGGGCTGGAGATACTGGAGGTGCTGGCCTGGCCAAGGGCTCTGTGTTCGGCTGCCAGCTCCCCCTGAACTGCCTCCAGCTTGGAGTCCTGCTTGGAATCGCTCGCTAACATATGGGAGGATGCCGGAGAGCGGCATTCGCGAGGAGCGACCCGGAGACGCGGCCGTGTGGCGTGTTCGACAGTGTCGGCGCAGGTTTTCAAGAACAATTCCTGAGGGTCAGCAAAAGTTGTACCTTAAACTAGGAAACCTGGGAAACTTCTACCCCTCCCCTCTAGCTAAATGTACAGAAGAAGCCAGTAGCACAACAAAAGCTAGATTTAAGGTGCTTTGGAAAACTAGCACATGGCTATCCTTCAGTAATCAGTCGTGATTTAATATAGACCCAGTAATCATTAATTGATTACTTTTACAAAGTAACCACAACTTCAGTTCTAGCTGGAAAAACACTTGTCTCCACAGACACATGTAACTTTGACAGCAGAGAAGGCTGTGCGGCAGACTTACAACAAGAGACAAAATATGTGAACATTGAGAGCAAGCACTCTACCGCACTGGAAAAAAAATAAAAGCCTCCAGAAACTTACCACCGAGGTTAGAGCCATCTGAAAACTGTAGATTCGTGCAAGGCCAAAGTCGGCTAATTTTATCTGCCCACTGCTGGTTACGAGGATGTTTTGGGGTTTCAGGTCCCGATGTACCACGCGATGTGAATGCAGGAAATCCAGTCCCCGAAACAACTGAAGCATCATATCCTAAATGCCAAGAAGAAATCAACATGTAATTATCAAGACAAAGTGGCAAACAAGTAAACTCGCTGCCATAACCTGCAAAACTAATTTCAGTAAGTACTGACTTGGATATGTGCACAGGAGATAAAAACACCTATTAATACAAAACAGGCAGGATGTTGCTGGAGCCAGCTGACTTGAGCAGGTGTACTTATCACATTAATGTATTGTTTCCAGTTGAATTACTTGAGGTTGATTGATAGAAGTATAAAGCCCAGTCAACACACTTTGAAGAAATAGCAAAAGCATGTCCATAAATCCCAGGACAACTTCAAAAGAATGCTGTCCAAGTGAGAAAAATACATAGCAGCTTTTTGCTCTTAACTCTAAACCACACAGTGCTTTGCATCTCGCAAGTCTATGCTTTGTCCTGCTTCACTGAAGTGGAATTTTATCATTCACTTCAGCAGGCACTGGACATATTTTAATCAGAAAAGCTGATTATATGATTGTGTTGTCAGGATTTAATGTCACGGGAGGAAAAACGTATGTAGAAAAATCTACTGCATAGAGTTTACAGAATAGGACAGGAACTACTCTCAGATCAAAGCCTGGCACCGTATCAGTGTAATAATCGTAAGTAACAGTGCTCATTTTTTGCCTTCTGTTGCATTACAGTGATGCAATCTTTCATGACATCTCCACAGCTGAGGAAAGTGTTTCATCTGTACTCATTGTTTTACATCAGTCTTAGTAACATGAAAGGAATGGATGAACAGACTCAAAACTAAATACTAGAAATCCCCTGAATTCCAAATTGGGAGGATTCTGTCAACTTGAAAATTATTTTGGCAAAACAGTTCCAAGCAGATGCTGTGACATGAAACAAAGGAAAAGAGACAAAATAAGGCAAGAAACAAAAGGGATAAAGAAAAATTATTTTTGCTCTGGGTGCTTGACACTAATTTGTGAAAGTCCTTTCTATGCTTGCTGATGACCCATGCCCCATCCATTAGCCATGCAGCAGGTTGACCTCCCATCCTGTTATTAGCGACCAAAATGATGCCAAAAAGACAAGAGAAAACAGAAGGATGTCAGTAATGGGTTAAAATAGCTCAAAGCATTCAAATTTATAACATTGCTTCAGGTGGATGTATTTTTGGATGCCTGCTATGTAATTTAATACAAAATTCTTATTTTCATGTAACGTTTTTTGACCATCAGTACTACAAAACTCACAGATATTAAGGCTGGGAGCAATCTGATCTATGATAAAACACGGCCCATATTATAATTGCCCTATAAATGCCTGTAACAGTGGGCCCCTTAAGATTAGTCTTGATCTGAAGAGCCAAATGATGGAGAAACAACACAAGCTGTGACACCATTTAATTAGTTATAACTATCTCTGAGGGCTGGCAGTAAGCTGAACTCTCTCTACCCTGCTAGCTAATACCTTTCACTGCCTTTACTTCCACAGGAAGACCAGAGATCTGATCATTTTGCTAGTGGGGTTTGCTCCTCTAAAGACAAGCACCCAGGGCAGACTGAATCAGCTATCTATACAGCTTCCCTGTGCAGTTCAGAAACTTGGGGAAGAGCTAGCACTGCATGTTTTGCAGGTTTCAGGCATCAGCAGAATTAATATGTGCCCTATCTGGTCAGTCTGTGCTACTATAAATCAGGCCAAAATTGCAACAGTGTTTGGATCAAGCTTGCAGAGATGAAGAACACAGAGACATATCTAAGCGTGTGGTTATCTTAAGTATGTACTTAGTTGTTTCAATGAATTTGGGCCTAAGAGTTTTACTCAAGAGGCAGACATAATACCAGATAAACTAAGAAATAAATTTAAACAACCTAAGGCTTAGGCTAGACCACTGGTTAGTCCCTTTTTTTGTGTGACATTTCTGCATCATACTCATTTGTCATGAATGCAAACTCATTCCTGCAGCTACCAAACACATCAACAACATTTTTTCCTGTAATTTTTACTAGTTTTGTTTCATATTTCTTCCTCAAGCTCAGTGAATGCAATTCTGCCCTGCTAGATGCAAGTTACAAGCAATGTCTTCAGCTTCTAAATTCTGAGTTTTCTTCCAGGTACGTTTAAAAAAAGAAAGTAACTGGGCATCTCTTTCCCTCGGTCAAAGGGCCTTAAAAGAAGATGAATACAATTTACCAAAGTTCTCATCACACAGCAGAAAAAGGAGGTGCATAAGAGAAAAGTGTACTAGGAAAGTGTAAATTAAAAAGGTCTTTAAGATCGTGTTTGCCTTCATATCATCATGGCCTTACATTGTTTTCACATTTCAGGCTGCATTTTGCAGCGTGGTCTATGTACAAACCTAAAATATTTATCTGTAACTCAGAGGAAAACTGAGATATCTTGCAGATGCACTGAAGAAAAATATACTTTCCTTGTTGACAAAATGTAGATTTAATTTAATAAAAGTCTCATAATGAAAGCAGCTGGAGGTGAAATTTGTTATGGAGATATTGCTGCTTTTCCATGTTCCACCAAACATGGTATCAGAGACGGCATCCCCCAGACTGCTATTTTATCAGCACTGCCTCTCAGGAACAACTTGTGATGAGCCTTTCAAGCAACAGGCCGTTGTAAGTCTCAACAACGTGCAGAAATATGCCTTGCACAGTGTCCTTCGAGGGAGTGTGAGGCCCGGGCTGGGGCCTTCGCATGCAGAAATCCCTCTTAAGACATCTCTTTTGAGGATACCCCTCTGATTCTTTAAGTGGCACCCAACCACCTTGGCTTCTAGCAACAACAACTGTCCTTTGGCTGTGTTAAGTTACACTTTGTATAAATACAGTCAGATTCTCTAGACAACTCACTGATTTATATTTATTATTAGGCAAAATGTACAACAGAGGGAAGCAATGAAACTTTTTCACACACAAAGGCCATTCAAATGGCTTTGACTTGTTCTAGATGCAGTTGTTGCTCCTGCCTAACCCAAAACAAGATGGCACAGTTGTTAGCTAAAGAGTTCAAGGATCTACCCAACAAAACCGAAGTGTGCAGAGGCTGCATTTTGTGTTTGGCAAGAGGGCTGCAGAGCTGTGCAACCTGGCGAAACCTCCCACCCCATCCCAGCAGCTGAGCGCCCGTGCAGGAGGCAAGGTCATCCAGCGAGGGCCACGCGTTGTGCGGAGCTGACATCTACCCCACTGCTCCCTGGTCTGGAAGGAAAGACCCAGATTCCCCAGGCCACGCGGATGCAGGTTCCCGACACCAAAGGAAGAAAAGCCCTGGAAGTGCATAGATATCCTTGGTCATATCGACAAACAGAGCAGCACAGCATAGACCCTTTCCCAGCTGCGGACACACCCCGAATTTGTACAAGAGCACAGACTTTTGGGAGTTTTGGGGGAGGCGAGAGGGCTGATTTTCTCCTTTTCTTCTTGTGCAATTGTGTATAACACTGGGTAAAATGCTGCAGCCCTTGGGAACCGACGCTTCGCCCCTCCGCCACGCGCCTGTGCGAGAACCTGCCTCCTGCAGCCACAGCCCTTCGCTTCCCTCTGCTTGCGCTGTCTTCTTGCACTCGTGCAAGCAGAGCGGCAGGGCCCGTGCCGGCCGGCACTGGGATGCTCCGAACTGCGGAGCCTCCTCTGAGTGGCAGAGGAGCCACCTGAAGACTCCCCTGGCCTGTGGGACCAGGCAGAGTCTCCGCGCCACCAATTGCTTTCATTTTAAAGGATGTTTTCTAAACATGCTGGAATGAAAGCTTAAAGAGTCTCCACATTCTCTGGGGCCTATTTTTGAAACAGAATAATTACAGCACTTTTATGATTATACTTTGTAGCAAACAGTCAACATTAATTAATGCCAAAGAAAAAAAGGGGCATTCCTGAGGAATTACATAGTACAGATACATGAATAGCAAAAGACATGATTAATGTTGCTACACTGAATCGCAAAGGCATGAGCAGTAATTTATTGACTCCCTATTAAATCCAGTGAAATGCATTTTTTTTTTTTTTTAAACTTGCCCTGGCGTGGGGCTGGGACCCCTCCTGCAAGCCCGCCTAGACGGCAGCACCGGCAATGGGGGTCCACGGGGTCCGCGGCCGGGACACAAGGAGAGGGACAAACAATTCTGGATTACCAAATTGCCAGGGTGAAGACAGCTTGCAGAAAATATTAAAAAATACGCCTTGAGATGGGGTGGTGTCCAAAGGATGCCCACGGTCCTCATAGTCTGAGGAACTGCTCTGCATTATACATACAGCCTGGCACTGAATCCCAGACACACACATTGCTGCCCATACACACCCACCATGCACGCATCTACGCATCTACACGTTGGTGTTTTGAAGAGCCCCCTTGAAGGCAAAGGTATCCCTACCCGCCCAGCAAAAAAGCAGAAGCACTAAAATAAAACGGTCTGTTTTAAAATGACTACACCTGTCTGTTAGATAAAATATATGAAAAACTGGAGTCTCTAAAACACTATTCTGAAGACAAATCTAGTTACAGTAGAAGCAGTGAGGTAACTGAGATTAGATAAAGTCCTAAATGAGTTAGTATGGAATACTATTCAGAGAACCAGATGGTAATCAGTCAATTTGATAAAATTTGCACGTCACTATTTTGCACAGACTTGTTGTGTATCTTCAGCACTGCATATCCGTTTCATACAAGAGTAGCACACCTGTATAGAAGACTGACACATTTGGGGACAAGCAGATTTTAGTACCAGTAGCTTAACATTGCCAGGTTATCACACAGCATTCCAATCACCTACTAGGTTTTGGTTAGGCAAAAAAAGGTCAAATAAACTCACCACTGATCTCAGTATTTTTGAAGCAAAGTCTAAATTCAGCATAAGGAATGTGTACACATTTACATACACATGTATAGACACACATATCGAAACATTTCATTGCAGCCAGATCAAAATGACTTTATGTCTATAAACCTTCCCACATCAATTTCTGACTTCCGAACTCAGCACCCATGAAGCCAGTTTGCCATCAAGCTTCACTGTTTCTGTTGTTAATTATTCACACTGATGACAAGAATTTGCAGGACTGAAAGGAAATTATATAATTCTTGTCCTGCTTACTTATTTTTAGTGATTCAGTGTATCAACAATTCATATCAAAATGGAAATACCAGACATGCAAATGCGACACATAAAATTTCCTACTTGGCTGCTGGAACTTTGAAAAGAAAATACATGCAAATTAAATGAGAACACAGGGGGAATTTGCTTTAACAATTTGACAGAAACTGGTAAATGTGGGTCTACTAGCAAAATCTGCCCTAAGTATGAAGTTTTTAGAGCAGATAAAATAATTAATGACCTTTTATTCCACTCATAAGTCTTCCCACTGTCTGCACCCTGTAGAAAAACCTACAGAATTTATAGATCTGGGCCTAGATAAGCAAACAGTATTTTCCCCTCTGTCTCTGGATGATACCATGGCAGTTGTGTAGGTCCCCAAATACTTCCTGAGAAACTTCCTTTCTTTTGATATTGTTCCTCTGCCACAAGCTTCTCCTAAAACTGCCTGGGAGACAGCAGGACCTTACAGCACATCCTGGCTCGGTGGCTGTTACCTGTGCTGTTGTTCTATTCCTCCCAACATCTAAAAGAGAGACGAGGTCTGCAGTGAACTTACAAACTGCTCAAACTGATCACTGGCTTGACGGCTTGGTGAGCCCAATGCAAGTGACATGAAGCAGCATCCCGGATTTGTGTGCCTTCACTCTGAGGCCTTTTCTGGCATCTGTTTGGGGACGGACAGTCCTCAAAATTTAGTAAGTATGGCTGTGCAATAGCAGGACGTGTTTGCTAGCCTGGGCAGAACTGCAGCCTGGATTTTGAAGCATGTTTTTTTTCTAATTCCCACTTCTTTCAGTTGTGTCTATCAACATGGAAAGTCATCTTTTGCACGACTGATGCTGTGAGTTTTAGCCCTTACTCCTTCTGGGCTACACACCAGACTCTCACCTGGCTAAGCTGGTCTATCTGGCGGCACTGTGTACACCCCCGTAGCTCCACCACCTCTCAGTAGTGTTTAAGACTTTTAGTTCAAAAAAAAAAAAAAAAGAGTTTGATCACTTCAAATATGTTTGACAGCTACTTCCTTCTGTCATCTCGGGACATCTCCATTTTCTCTTCTTAGCCTTGGCTTTGGCATTCCTGGGCAGCACTTTGGGATGTCATAGGTGGATCATCACTTCGGGCCGGCCCATGGGCCACCTCAGAGATGAGGGCATTTGTGGCTCCGAAAGTGTCACGCGGCTCCTGTTAGGAGCCCTCATCCTGAGAGGACTCCCCAGGAATCACTGCCTCGCTCCCGGATGGGATCTACATTCCCCACACCGTGAGAACGGAAGAGCCGCTGCCGTTCCTCACGAGGAAGCGCCCCAAAGCCGCTCCAGCGGCAGGGCAGCCGTCCGGCAGCACCTGCGTGGGCCTGCACACCTGAGGGCTCTTTTGAATTTACTTGAGCTCTGCGAAGAGTTAAAAATATGGCCTATGCTGAGAGCGGGCGCTCCTGACTCGCAGGAAAGCCGCATTGCCATGGGGCCCCCGACTAGGCTGCTCCTTCCCTGCAGCTGTCTGTGCAGAGCAGCTAATTGTATCCACTCGTTTAACCTCGGGGTAACGTCTGGAGGGGACCAAGTGCCACAAGCGCACTTATTATTTTATTTTATTATTTTTTTTTAACGGCCATTTCCTCTCTGGTGTAACTTGCATGACAGCATGTGACAAGCAGAAATTAATGGGGACACTGCTGTGCCAATACCTCTTGAATTGCTCTGACACTGGCTGCAGGCTGCCTGCTTGGCCACCCAGCCAAGACCTCACATGAAACATGGCAAGGGGCCCGCAGCTCTATTCACTCCCGAGCCAGCTGGTCAGTGATTAGAAAGCCGAAACAATGACGCGCACATACATCAAGGGAAACGCTTTCCAAACAGCCTCGGACTTGGGAGGTAAACTCTGCTGAAAGGGTAAATCTGTAAATCCACCTTCTGGGCGCTGCTAACTCGGGCTAGCGCCGGAGGCGAGCAGCGAGGTCGCGCGAGGCGGCTGCGCTGCGCTCTTACCTGAGCACCACGGCTAAGGCCAGTAACTTCCCAACATGCTCAAAACAACGTGCCAACGGCTTCGATCGCATTGATTCACGTCCAGGGGAGCATTCAAATTATGTAAATACGTCGGGATTTATGACAGACTAATCTTCCTAATGGTCTGTCAACACCTTGGCACCATTGCTGACATTTCTGCAGAAATCCTCACCGGGTTTGTCTACAATATGCCATCGAAAAGGCTGGGATCTGTTCATACACTGACAAATAACAACAAAGGCTAAGACTTCAGAAGTATCCCAGGGGACCTGGATGAGCAGCTCTCCTACACCCAAGGCAGCTTTGAACGTCTTAGCCAAGGCTTTCTTGAAATCTGTCGAACCCTTGGCTAGATATAAAAGGCTGGAGAAGACTGTTCCCTTAGTTTTGCTCCTCCTTTTTTTGAATGCATATCATCTCCCTGAAATGTCTGGATAGCAACAAAAAATATGCTTTAAAAAATGAAAAAAAGCAATTAATAGGACTCTATTAGAAACTCAGATAACATTAAAATCAATAGTACCTGGATACCTAATTCCTATGAGTTCTTCAAAATTAATTAACCCAGTACTTCAATTTGTGTTTTACAGAAAACTTGTTTGAACAGCATAACAGAGGCCTGGTTCATTTCCAAATATATAAGAAATGTTCCAAGAACTGCAAAGGGATAAGTCAGTTCTGTGGAGCAGAAATCAGGGTTATTGCGGAGTTTGGACTTTCATTCATTTCAGTTCATTTTGATTGCTTCCATCAGCAAAATATCTAGGAATTCTGCATAGGAACAGGACTTTCAAACTGCGGGAGCAGCTGGCCTCCTATCAGGCACAACCAAAGCCCAGTGAAGTCACTGGGAATTTATCCATCAATTTTCAAGGCCTGGACTGGCCACACTGCTTTTTAATACCACCCTTCCTCCTGCACTAATCAGAATCTGCAGGACTTTTACTGAGTTGTAGCTAATCTTCTTTGAGACATAAGTGTCAATGGTTTTGACACTAGACATCAAAATACAGCTATTCTCTCAGACACTCTTAATAAACAGTTAAGAGTTTTTATTAAAGCTGTGAAAACAGAACAAAGTAAGAAGACAATCTCTTCCTCACATAATAAATAAGGGTCAGCTGTATACTTTTTAAAAGCTAGTTTTCAACAACATTTTTATGTACTAACATGGCAAAAGTATCATGATGCTCATCAGTGGCTCAACACTGGGGTCAGTTACTACCTGAGCGCTAGCCCCAGCAGTTCATTTACCTTTTCTGCCTCTGTTGCTCTGTATTATAAATTCAGGGATAATGGTTAACTAGTTTATGAGTGTTACAAAGATTAACTGGTTAATGTTTGTTAAATACTCCAAGATCTAGAATTAGCTTTTGGTTATGAAGGCATAACAACCTTCAAGAAAACAAAAGATAAAGATTTCCTGGATGTTAAGTTATGGGTAGAAATGGGCAATAGGGAAGAGCTGAGAGCAGACAGTGGCCTGTTGGGAACCAACTGGGTCAGGAGAATCAAGCAAATATCTCCATAGTTTGCCATGCTGTTATGGTACTAGGAGCTCTGAAAACACTCATGAGGATGGGAATCTTATTGATGCCTAAGTACATCTAAACCAAACATAGTAAAAAAGAGCACTGTTTCTTCAAAACATGCATCAGCTTGAGCTGCTTTCTATGTTTAGAGATACTCAATCATATTAACACTGAATTGAAAGATCAATAGCTCTTGAACCACCAGTTTTATAAGGTGAACGGCCACTCTGTCCTACAAACAAAGCACAGGAAAGAGATGTGGCAAGAGGAACAAGGTGTAGTGTTTTGTTTTTGCTGAGTGCCTGAGAAGTTTGAGCATCAGACTCTCTCCTTTTTTTTTTTCTGATATCATATTTTTTTCTTTTTCTTCTCTCTTTCATCCCTTGATGTGCTCTGCTTCCTGTTCCTGCCCCACTTCAGAGCTGACCCTTCTTCCCACCTTCTCTCTATCCCATCTCACTTGACCGCTCCCTCTTTTACCATGACTCTCCTGCTCTGTGGCTTTACTTGATTTCCTTGGAGCGGTGTTGCCCACAGGCTAGGTGATCACTGAGCAACGTAGATAACCAGCTCATAACTACAGCAGGTCTGTAGTAAGCAGTGATCTGCTGGAGATGTTTGCTCAGAGCAAGTCCTCTTTTGTAAAAAAATGGTTTTGATGGTCCAGCTCTACTAGGAGCCACTGCAGCAGAGGATATAGGCTCCCAGATCTGCTTGTGCCCTCCAGAGTACCACGGGCCAGTAGTCCCTCTTGTTATGAGTGGAATAACACTGATTTATACTAGCTGAGGAGCTGGCCTTGTTTTCTTTTGAACATCTGACTGGTTCTTAAAAATGAGGACTCTTCAACTGGTAATGATACGATGAGGAGTAAACCTACTATTTATTCATGTTAAGTTTAGCACAGTAGATAAGAATCAGCTCTGCTTGGGAGGGAGGAGGATGAGGAGGAGGCATGGAAGAGAGGTGAGACATGAGAGTCAAGAGTCCCTGGGAGGGGAGAAGGTTGTGCCCAGTATTTCACAGGCACAATACTCCCCTGGCTTTCCCCCTACACTAAACATACCTTAATAAAAAGCCAAAGGTATATTAGAAGCTCACTTGTAGAAAGGGCTGATCAGTGGAACAAATTGCTTACATGAAGAAGTATCTTTTGAAACTTAAATGTCAGAAATGATGCATGTGACAAATGCATCATTGCTTCTCAAAAGGGCAACTTGTAGCAGGCAGGAAAAGTATGGCATGTATTATGTAAGCCATTTTGGAAAAGAAAACAACAGATCTTCTACTGTATCTCCACCATTCACATAAAAACTGTGAGAATAAAACCAGCTACGATCCAGACAACCTGAACTACATACATGAAAGCTTTGCTTAATCAGGCCCTAGAAAGATAAGTCTTTTGTTTTCCCTATCAACAAACAAAACACTGCAAATCACACAATACAATATCAAACTCTATGTTATTCCAAAATGACAGTCAATTAAGTAGAAGCAAACAGTATATTTAGAAGAACAAATGAAATAGGCTAGGGATCACTATCAAAGGACTTTTGTTTTCTTTTGTTTATTAAACAGCAACTGTATTATTTACTGCAGCTTTGCAAGCTAGTGAGCAGCTGGGTGTAACACATTGCCATGCTGTGTAACCTCTCCTTATGCTTCGTTAGACTCCTTATCGGGGCCAGAAGAAAAGAAATCTCTCTGTTATGCTTTTCCTGTGGCAAAGGAAAAGACAAGATGATGACTTTCCAGCTCATTTCACTTGTACAACGTCCTCATCAATCACCACGGGGTAGGTCTTTGTTATTTCCACTGGAGGACTGTTCTTAGCTTTCTGTCACAATAAAGCGTGACTCCACTAACTAGCAAACCAAGGTTACCTCCACTACGTTTGTAAAATAAAACAGAACGCAAACATAAGGCGAAAGGCTACTCCTGAAATATTTTCCAGCGTCCCAGTTTCACATATGTAAACCTAATCTGAATTGTGTTTTTCTTTTCACTGAAAAGAAGGCTAAAGCCCGAAACATTCACAGCAGTTGAGGTAAGGAAACTAAACTACCCATTTCATCAAGAACCAAAAGTTTTCTGCTTGTTTTGCGACTTTCTGCTCCAGGAACCAAGCAAAAAAAAATGTGGTTTACTTTTATTTTAAACTCTCTGTCAAGTATGCATCCCTTTGCAGTTTTGGTTCGCTATAGCCCAAGCACTTGGCCTCTATTCTCCTTTTCCTAGTCTTCAATAAGTCCAATAGACATCAGTAAGAATTATGTGAGCAAACAAAAAGCAAAAAAAGGGAATATATTCCAATCAAGGCAAAAACATAACAAAAAAATGCTTTGTAAGATGCTCTCTTCTCCTTTAACTTCATGTCTTTATATGCCTGTTCCTTTTTAGCCTGTGTTGTTTCTCACTGAATTACAGTTACACACAACATACTATTGTAATAACAAGCATATGGCTCAAAGATCACTGCTGACTTTCTCAAGTCTCGAATAGACGTTTTTATTTAAAATACATGAAAGACATCCGTATACTCTTTCATTAAATGCATTTTACATTTGTAATATCCTATGTATTCTTTTGGAACCATTTCCATTAAAACGCCAAGTCTGCATTTGGATGGCAAGTCTTTCCTCTGTAACGCTAGGAGAGGAGTAAGCCACTGTCAAAATTTGTCTCTAAAAAGTCCTTGCTAAAATATTTACTCTGCTTGTCAGAACAGGAATATCTGAAGTCAATTCCAAATGAAAGAGTATTTTAGAATGAATCGCAAACTAGCTGTTAAAAAAAAAAGATAACACACTGCCGTTCCTGTACCCCTTTCTGTAAAACTAAACGTAAAATGACTCTGTTGTTGCACTCACAGAATATTGTAACGTCTTGGAGATTTCTGAGATTCCTTAATTGCTGTTACACAACCGAACTGTCACATCCTAAAACAAAGGACAAAAACTCAGCAGCTGAATTTATTGGCTTGGAAATGAAATGCTCTTAAATGATGGCTAACGTCTTCTTGATTATTTTTGTCATTTTGAAGTTACAGTGCAATGCCTTCTATGGCATAGATCAAAGAAATGGGACATTTTACAAAGTTATCTAAAATCTTTTATGCTGTTGGTTATAAAGCCACATATTTAGTAGCAGTGAAAACCCTTGAGTAGTGATGTTAATTACAATTAATGCACTAACCAATGGGCTCTTTATCGAATGTTTACTGTTCAACATTAATGCGCAAATGGCATATCGTGCTATGGCTTTTAATGAGGTGGTCTGAAAGGTAAGAAACAGCTTTTTTAAAATGTGTGTTCCCAAGGGTCAAGCTCTTCAAAGGCAAATGGGATAAATGCTGTGGCCAGAAGAGTTATGATTTAAAATAAATAATTAAACGAGCCAGCCTGTTAAACCTGTGATCTGCAGAGTCCTTTTACCATTTCAGCATCACTTTACGCAGGTGCAGCTTTGTAATAAGCAGGAGCCTGGTTCCAAAGACACAGGCATTGCTCACACAGGGCAAACGACTTCCTTCACCTGACAGAACATTAAGCATTTGAAGATAAGCAAAATTCATGTTAATGACTAAGCTGAGACTCCAGAAACAATAGTTTCAATTCTTCTTTGCAGTTGGTAATGATGGGTAACAACTGATTCTCCTCTGTTAGAACTGGCCGATTTGCAGCCTTTCAACTTGACGTCCCATAAAGTCACAGCAACCTGTTCACATAAAATTAAGCAGCCTAAGTGCTTTGCTGGATCAGCACCTCTGCTCCCTTTGGGGTTTGTTGTATAGGCCTGAAGTTGAACCAGAAGGCTCAGGTATACATTTCAACAGATCATTACATGCTTTGTATACTGACATAAGTGGCAGACTGTATAATTGTAATGTTAACAGAGGAGTCAAAAAAAACCCCCTAAAATAATAAAGCTTATGAGTTTTTGAATACTGCTTCCAACCCCCAAATTAAGGGCAGATTTTGATGTAGGAGCTTGAGCCTTTGTGATTTTCTCTTACTTAATTGTGAACTGTTTGTGCTTTATATGAAAACAAATGCAAGGCTGCCTGCTCACCCATCCCCGGTAGCACCGCGCAGGCGCCCCGAGGGGCCCACAGTTCAGCCCACTGAAGTATCTGACCCCTTAACGTGCAAATATTACAAAATCAGGTCTGCTTGATTAAAACTACAAATAAATCAATCATTTTAATTTCTAATTATTATCCCCTGGCTGCCTCATAAAGAGCCAACACCAAACAGGATTTCTAATATGTCAATCCATCCTAATTTTCTGTTCTTCTGGCAGCTGCTTGCTAACTTCCCAATAACATGTACCTTTGTTTGGACTTTTTAAAAAAAAAGAAAGCAAAAAAGGATATTCTCAAAGTGGAAGGGAGTTCATTTTATTTCCCTTTGAAACCTGAGAAACCTGTAACATGACGCGGACGCTGATTACAGAGCAGTGATATACAGAAAGGAAGCAGTCGTGCAAATGTGTGAAGTGGAGGTGGTGGGGAAAGGGCAGAGCAGAGCAGAAACACCATTTCAGACAAATAATGCTGCTGTAGGAGAGGGTTATCACAACTCTAACACAGTGCCCTGTAAGGGCCAGCACTTCACACGGTAAAGGAGGACCTACCATGGTGGCCACTGTGCAGCCAAGAGTTCTCACAGAGAGCGGCTCCTCCATTAAAAGCTCACAAATAAAATGGACAAGACAGACCCCAGGTGGAGAAAGAGTGTGACGTTCCCATGAAATTAATTTTTAGGGGAACTGACTCCAGTTATGAGGAGGTAAGCAAGGTGGAAATAAAAGTGATGGGCAGAGAAGCTATGGAGAGAGAGAAAGAACAGAAGGTAAAGAGTTTTATGTAAAGAAATACAAAGTGAAAATGAGGTGAAAAAAATGAAGAAGGAAGGAAGGAAGGAAGGAAGGAAGGAAGGAAGGAAGGAAGGAAGGAAGGAAGGAAGGAAGGAAGGAAGG
>JAYECN011012745.1:0-90112 GCA_035222435.1 Microcambeva ribeirae | reverse complement strand
AAAGAAAAGAAAAGAAAAGAAAAGAAAAGAAAAGAAAAGAAAAGAAAAGAAAAGAAAAGAAAAGAAAAGAAAAGAGGCACTGAAGAACCTATTGGCATATCCACCACCTTGCTGGGTCTCTGTTTCACTGCAGAGTCCTGGTTTTCTTGCTGTCCATACTGCATCCATATAAGCTCTCGGATTCCACTTGCTCCCACCAAGGACACTGCCTGCCACACAGAGCTGGTGCAGGGGGCACGGGGCTGAGATGTGGTCCTACCAGTGCTGAGTAGATGGGAAGGATTCCCTCATCCAACTTGCTTGTACTACTTTTTCTAATGCAACTACCATTTAGCTTTCTAATATCTACAGCATTTCTAGTATTTACAGGTTTTACAGGTTTACCCTCAAAAAATCTATTTCACTTCAAACTTCAGTCTCCTCTCCGAAGTGTTTTACTAAATTTTATAAACAGAAAAAAAAATAAGCTTAATATGTGGTGACCTTGAGGTGAACATTACAGGACTTAGCTTATAGTTTGAGCTCAAAATATCGTCATTCTATTTAGCTTTCTAATTAAATCTGTAAAAAAGTTAGATTTGGTAAATTTGGGAAGCAATTTCCTCTGCAATTTTCTATATCCAACAAGCTGTTTTCTAATTGAAATGATTCAGATAAGGAAAAAAAAATCACAAAATTCTGGCTAAGGGAAAATGCTAAACTTCACACAGTTTTGTCTGTAAAGTCACATTGACCTTGTATCCTTAGAGACTGTTTTTGTTAAGATTCCCTAAGCATCTGGTCTGAGAGTGAAAAAAAAATAAAAAGAAGTAAATTGCAGCAGTATAATTTCAGGAGTGAATTCAGAGATAGAAGAACATTTTGAAAGGAAGTATGAAAACCTTTCTTCAGAAAGTTTGCTAATTTATAGCTACAACATTTTCAAACAAATGGAATAAAGAGAAGATTTTTTTTTTCCTTTAGCTAAGTCTGCACATTCACATGGTGCTTATGTCCTAAGAGTTACACAACTCTTAACTTTCTTCTCACACTCTCTCCTTCTCTAGATCAGAACCCAAATCTTTGTCTCCTGTGCACCTCATTTCCCAACTGTTTCCTCACAGTCCTTACACCAACAGAAGTGAGCTGTTTTCTCACCAAAATCAGACCATATCCACAGTCTTTTTACAGCAGTTTAATTACAGCTATGATAAAAGCCAATTTTCTAACATTCAAGCTTTCACCAACAGCTATGCAAATGTAAATTAGCAGAGGGCAGGTACAGCCATGCTGAGCCCTGTATTTATTTCCTCTGTTCAAGCCATCAATGTACATCAGTGTTTATGATCTTAACCATAACGGAGTGGTTCCTTTCTACTTAGTCTAACGCAACGGTAGCAACTGTGCTCACCAGAGCCCTAGTGCTCACCAGCTGCTGTATTGGCAATCCTGGGCAAATAAAAATATTCTGTATATGTCACTTAGCCTTTTTACAGATGTATCTGTGGACAGCCAGTTGAAGACAAAGTACATGTCCTTACTTGGCATGTCATTGCCAGGTCTCTGAATAAAAATCGTATGATCCCTAAGTGAAAAGGCTCCTCTGATACTCGCTGTGTCCTGACATTACCGATGAGCAAGGAGAGATAAAGGCTTCCGCTTGTTCTCAGGGGTCTTGTTTCTATTTCTGAGCATGTGGGGACTCGTATCACCCTGTAGGGCCTTCAGTCCATTCGGCAGCCTTGTGCATAAGCCTCAGAGTCTACATGTATATGCCAAGGCCAGGGAGGAACCAAGAGAAGGATGCCTATCCCAAGAAGATAGCAAAAGAGGATAAATGTATTTATGGAACAAAACCTTCCTTCTTAACACCTGTTTGCCCAAAGGGCTATACAGGCAGGATTCTCCATATCACCTTCTGGCGAACACAGATTCCTTTCAAATAAGCTTACTGGGACAAAACTGCCCCAGGCACCATGTTGCCTCAGTACAAGAGTCCGTGTATGTGCTGGGGATATTAACAGGGTCGCTAACCTAAGACATGTCCTGTGTGGAAGCAGAAGCTGGGTCACCACCAGGCTGGAAGAAGCTGGCACAGGGACCAAGTCCCTGGGTTTCCTGTGCCAGAGAAAGTCTCCAAGTGTTTAACAAGGAGAAGCAAACAAGTGCCATGGGGAGAGAGTGGATAAGCAGTTTCTAAAAGCACTTTGGCAACCATCTCTCTTCTTATTTATTTATATGTGGAATGACAGAGGCCAAAGATTGAAAGAGGGAAGTGTCATCACAGAGTGGCTGGAAACCCATAATATTCTTGATGAGAAAGCAAACAAGGCAAAACAAGGCGCTTTTTGCTCTGCGGAGATTCCCTGCAGGTCTCATTAACTGACAGAAATTAAACCAAGCTGTAAACACTTTCCCCAGCGGCTCTTGCTGCTGGGAGCGTTCACAGTGATGCCATCGTTTCTGAATGCTCACTCGCATGAGCTCTCCACCAACAGCAGTAGCGCCTGCTGACGTTCTACATCTTCATTCTGCGCCCCATGCGGCTGCAGTGCTCAGCCCACGTGAAGCGTCACGCGGGGAAGCAGCGGCACAAGGCGGGTTGTGTTCGTTTCTGATGAGTTCTCACAATGACCTTGCTCGCTCTGGGGAGAAATGGGCCAGAAGTTGCCCTGTGTTGTTATCACTCTTCAAACTCTATCTCTGTTAGCAGCCTTGGGAACCCGGAGATATACAAGTTGTTGCTTTTAGGAGCGTACCACGCTCTTCTCCAGCTGGCTCTTGTGGCATCGAGGTAAGAGTTATGCTAGAATGCTTCTTTTATTTCATGTATTTCAGGCCTCTGAGGCTTGAATACCCAGAAGCACGTGAGTAGCTAACACAGCCCAAACAGACACTCCGGTGGTCCCAGGAGGTGCCTGAACATTTTAAAAAATCCAGCTGAACTACAGAGGATAAACATGCATGGGTCAGCTTGAACACAGCCCTGAGTAAAGGAATCTGTCCCCAGTAAAAACAGTCCTTCAGAGCTTAAGAAAGGAATCCTCTCAATAAAAATAAGGGGCTCCCAGCACAGTCAAGAAAGAGCTCCACAAATATGCATTAGTCCTTCTGCTACTGTACGTGGCATTCTTACTCCATAGGGAAGCTGGCTGTGAATAGCTTTCGTCAGCAAAAGGAGACCAGGAGGAACAGGAAGGAGAATAACAGAATCTAGGGCACTAAGTCACTGAGCCTAAGATGAAACCAAAAAAAAAAAAAAAAAAAAAACCCTAAATGCTGATTTGCCACCTCCTGACTTGCTTCAGAAAACAAGAGTATTATTGATCTTCGTTTTTTAAAGGAAAGCAAAATGTATATGCTGAATTACATCAGTGTGGCAGTAGCCCAATTAATATGCCAGCTGTGCTGACATCTACTATAAGCAGTTGAAAAACTTAATCTCTCTGAAAAGTATTAAGCTTATCAGAAGGAATTTTCATCACAGTGCTCAAAGAACCTGTTGGGCAAGATGAAATCCAAGTTTAGACTGCTCTGCTCATCCCTTGATATTTACACCTTGTTCTCATCAATCCTAAGGAGAACTGTGACAATTCTCATAGCTTGAATTCACTTTGAATTTATCATTACAAGTTATATAGCTAGGATCAGTATTTTCTCTGTGAAAGAACAATTTTATACATTCTGTGTAATGAGCCTCTAACTTGAAAGAGAGGACCTGATTATAGCTCTAGTTATGAGTTTAGAGCAAATACCCAAGGGAACCAATAGCTTTTCCTAGAATTTCCATTAGCCACCAAGGGATTTGTCTTGTTTTTGTCTGTTTGCAGTAAAGAAGATGTGAGCAATTAGGAGTTTTACTACTACTCTTTAAAATCTAAAACAATTCTTTTAAGTCCTATTTTATTTTCAGAATCCAAGCCAGAGCTTTATAAAGCCCTATTCTGTTCTGTGCTAAGGCTTTATAAATAATGGAGCTTTAAAAGTCCGATAGGCTTTATTCTAAAATACCTTGGAGCAATTTCTGTCAGAACTGAACCTAACTGGTTATACCAGATGTTCTCCGAGCATTTTCCAAAGCACAGTTTAACTAGGTAAGAAAAAAACTTACAGCCAGCACCAGCTTTTCAGTTGAAACAGTAGAATCAAGCAGGAAATCCAATGCAGTGGTTGGTAGAAATCCAGGCACATGGGATTGAGCTATGTGTAACTTGTGTAAAATAGAATTTAACATGTTCTTTCTGTCCAGCCTTGCATATGCCAACAGATTACTTTTAAGATATCATTTATCATCTATGAGGAAGATACCAGCTGGCGAGCCTGTCCATACGACTGTGTATTGCTCCTTCATTCTCACCACAGGCGCAGTCGTCATTTCAAGTGGCCAACTTAATTCACATCAGCCTCTGCAGTGCCATTTTACTGTGCAAAAGAGCAGCAGCTGATGTTTGAGCACAAAGAGAAAAGATTTTTCTAACAGCACAGGAGAGCAAGTAGGTCATGCTGGAGAACATTTTACCTAAGGCACTGAATCATGATAGGCATCATGTAGAATACAGAATGAGAAAGACAGTGCTAAGCAGGACTTTAGTCCTGGTTTGCAGCTAAACTGTTACCAAAATCTACTCAGTGGCAGTGATCGGTGACAACTTTTCTCTGCAGATAAAGGAAAAAAATTTCCAACTGAGAACAAAGATGGATGAGTCTCTGTTCCCTGTGTCTACCACTCCCTATGCCCAGCAACAGGCAGACCTGCTCCTCCCTGTCGGCACCACAACACGTCTGACAGCTTTCCAAGTAAGGTCAGTGTGGCACTGTGCCCTTCAGTGTGCACTGTATTATTTTCAAGGCATATATTAATTTCTGCAACTATTATAGTAACCTTTTTATAAGATTTAATGAGCAGATCAGTGGTTCATGGCATCTTTACAGAGATATGACTGGTCAGTAAGCACCAGGAATTAGTACACTCGGTCTGTGCCTGCCTTGAGTTGTTTGGTTGCTTGTTTTTCTGCAATATTTTTCTGTGCTTCAGCTCAGCTGAGGTTTTTGGTAGGCTGGCTGCCTTCAAGGAGTATTCCTTGAAGTGTGCCCATCCTAGAAGCAGCCCCCAGTCCTGGTCTTCATTTCAAAGCATCAGTCTTCGAAACTAAACAAGAAAAGGTACCAGTCTTCTCACGGCAGGCAGGGTGTTGCGGGTAGGGAATATTTCATGATGCCTTTACTTTAGTAGCAGGACTTAGATACCTTAAGATGTCCTATAATGACCTGTATGAAGCAATTACTTGAGAATAAAGTAAGTTTTGTTCCAGGCATGCCAACTTCTCCTCACTGTCAGGTGAGCCTAACAGGAGACTAGGCAGCAAACTCAGCGGTAGGTATCTACCTGGTACATTTGGTCACAGGAAATCTTCCCTGACTTTTTCCTAATTCTTTTTCTTTTTTTTTTAATATATTTAATTTCCTTTTCTGCCTTATTTTCATCATTTTCTTCCTTTCTGCTGTTTTCCTGTGATCCTCTTTTCCTTGGGCACTTCCCTTTCCTCCCCTTTCTGCCATGCCAAAGTGCCCACCTTCAAATCAAGGGTGACACGTTCCTCTTTTCCTCTCCTCTTTCCAAATCCATATGCCCTGACTTCAGCACGCTCATCCCGTGCCTTCCCACAACGTCTGCCCAACAGTCTCCTGCCTACTCAGAAGCAGTCACCCGCAAAAGGTCTTGTCACCTCAGTGTTATGTTTTTAATGTAAAAATAAATAAAGATGAGGTTTGTTGTGGTTTTTTTTTTTTTTTTTTCCATTACAGATTTTCTTCAAGAATCTAGGAATAAGATTATTGCTGATGCAGAAATAATGAGCTTAGTGTGTGAGGTCAATAGACTAAGGTATTTCAGTAAATATCATCTTTGAGGCAACAAAGAGGCATGATGACTCTTCATGTTTATGTTCGTAACGGAGGAAAGCAGGGGCAGACATCCCGTGGTCAAACACTGAGCAACTTCTCACAGTGCTTGGGAGACGGAGCCTCGCTCTATGCACTAGAGACTGCGCTGGCAAAGTAATGACAGTATGAGAGCACAAGGATAAAAAAAATAAAAAGAGGGAAAAAAAGGGTGGAAAAGACCAGATTGAGCCATGGAACAAGTAAGCATGAAACCGCATTGTTTAAAAGTAGTCAGGTCTGTTTATGGAAAGGTAACTCATCTTCCTGCCCCTGATCCCTGCGCCCACAGTCCTACTTGCTGGCCTTTCCTTCTGAGCTCCCTAGTTGAGGTAGAGCAGAAAGGGCCTCTCAAATAAATAACATAATAAAAAACATTAATAATAAATAACAGCAGGCTTTTGGCAACAGTTTTAGCAACTCCTAAATATGGATTGTAATTCTTGTGAGACTTCTTAATTTTTTTCCTTCATCTTTTGCCCCAGTGCTGGCCAATGTTTTGCAGGGTTTTTTTCTTATGTAAAACAAATTTTAAAGAAATACTATCATAGGTAATTATGGATGGTAACTATGAATATTTTAACACCAAATGTTAAAAATAATAATTTAAAAAAAGTGATTGAGAAAGGAAATTGAAATCTAAGGCATTAGGAATAAAATAAAGATGCTTTCTAGTCATAACTAAAATCCCCCCTCACTGTTTGAGGGTATGATCCTGTAGAGGTATGTTTCTTTTTTTTCAAAAAAAAACTATTTATAGAAGCTGAGAATTAGTGGTACCATACAGCATTGCACAGCCTTATTTCACCTTTCAGTATATTTTCACTGTATATTTTGGCAAAGTAAAACCTGCAAAAAAATTGGTTTAATAACATATACCTGTCACTTTTCTAAAACAATGACTTTTCAGTAAATAACAAAGTAGGCATGCAAATATTTATGAAGAGACAACTGCACAAATTTGGCAGCCTTTTAACACATTGTTTCTGAAAATGTCTGTTCAATCATCCTGTTTAAAAAAAAAAATACTGAAATACAACATACCATTTCCTTTCAGATGAATGATAAAGTGATTCTGTTAAACATCTTTTTGTACCCTATCCTGAAGTAAGTCATAATTTTCCTGCACACCTCTGAACAAGGATAAATTATATGTAGGAGACATTTAAAAATATGATATCTAATAAAGAAAGCAGAACTGATGTACTTCCTGCAGTACCTGTTCTATGCCACTTTGTATGACATGGAAAGAATGTCCTGAAATTTCGATTTGCAATCACACCAAACAGACATGACTTTGAGAGATTCAGTCAGGATGGATGTTTCTGTGCACAGTGACATACCTGGAAGTTCAGCAAAAAAAAAGCTGTTCAGGTGTTAGTGGTTATGTTAATTATCTGTTCTGTTTAAGTCAGTAGACATATCATAAATATGATTATAGGATCCTTTCCCTTGGACTTGAGTACACTTTGGCGTAGGTCTTCTGTCTTTGCAAGGAAAACTGAGAGACCAATGTAAAAATATCAGCTTTTGAATTGAAATGTAGCAACAGCAATTGTGACCCTTGCTTTCTTATGGATAGTTCAGATGCTGGGGATGATATCAAAGCAAGAAACCAGCAACTGTTACTGTTCTGTTTGGACATAACAGCGTGGGTTTGTGTTAAAGTCCTACGAGTCTTGAAAACGTGTTGAAACAAATCTTATCTCTCCAGCTTCAAGCTGCCTCAGCGCATATTTTTCTAATGCAGAGGAGTAACCTCTAGATGCTAGGAAGGTGTTTTCAAACTTGTTACAGAAACTAGATGCCTAACTCCCACAGTATTTCAGAGCATTCAGCATGTAACTCCTTTGGGAACTCTCGAAAATTGCAGCCTGATTGTTGGAAATTCTATACGTTTCATGGAAAAACAAAACAAAACAAAACAAACTAAAGGCAGAGTTTGGAATAGCTACTACCATAAAAGTGACCCAGCTCCTTCAGTGTCTACGTGATACATCCCGGAGATGCTGGGAATGTAAAAGAAACAAAAAAGTTATTTCAAAGGAAAATCATTGCACATAATAGAAATGAATTGGAAGAATTTACAAAAACAATAGCAAAAACATCTTGCTTTTTCTGCTTAACCTGTTGCCAGAAATTTCCACATTTATATCCGGCCATTACTGAGATGAGTCCACTCTGTCTAATACAGTCTTCTTACATTTTGCATTTATGGTCAAATGATGCAGTACAGGAAAAGTAAGGAAAAAATAGTATTTTTGATGACAGAAAGAGATAATTAATTTATAGGTCAGCAGAAGCTTCATGTGTTGAGCCCTGTGTGTGATGATAGGTGTGCAGTGCCAGGAGAGATACTGCATTGGAAAGATACTGTTTATATAACTTAAATCAGTTAGAATTATGGGTTTTCCCACCACTTTCCTGTCATCTCACTCTGAATTATCCTTTCATGGAGTGCAGCGGTATCTGAGACGCCATGTTTTCTCTGATATTAAATGCGTCTTCGTTGTTGTTGTTTTTTAAGTTGGGGACACATTCAGAGAAAAGACAGTTTGAGATCTAGTGGAGAAAGAACTGATCCAGGATCCTTCAACAGGAGCATCACATTTGAGAAAAGAGTGAAGAGTGGCACCACATTTGAGAAAAGGCTGCTATGCAGCTTAGCCTGAGCTTACTCCCTTGGCTGTGGCACAGTGAAAGGCACAACAAAGTGTTTTAAAGGCCATGATCTTGCAGGTCTTAGCTGCTCTTCTCCTTGGTCATTCCCTGGCATGGTCAAGAAGGCTTGTGAAGATAGCAGTGATGGCAAATCCAGGCATTTGCAGGCATAGACAACTGCAGAGAGGGTCTCAGAAGCTGAGAGTTCACTTGATGAAAAACCCAATTCAGGGAGTAAAAAATGGTGAAGTAGCTGAAGTAACCTAATATGGGATGACATTAAAATAAATTAGTGGACTGTCACGTAACTTCCTCATCTAAAAAACTGTTATCAGTCCGAACTGGCAGTCTAGACACTTCCTTTAGGCAAGAGAGAATGGCCTCTCCACAGGGGAACTCCTTCTAGTTACTTTAGATACTTTTCTTAAACTGATTTTAATTGCTGTGATGATTGACTAAGTTGAGCTGCCTACATCCAGCTGAGATGAATCCTTCCCTTATTCATGTGCAAAAGCAGGAAAGGCAGCTCTGTGGTTACATTCTGCAATACATGTTGGCAGGACAGTCTTCCTGGACAGCTTCTCAGTGCCAAACATTTGTTTAATGTTTGGCACTTCTTCTTCCTGCCAAACATTTGATTAATAAGATAACATTTTTATGCAGGTCTTGCTGCCTGAGGAAAGAAAATGACAAACAGCTCCCCTAAATGTGTGGTCTCTTCTGCAAAAATCACCCTGACAAACAGATCACCTGTTAAAGTGACAACTCCCCCGTGACAGCGAGCACTTCGCAGTGTCGGTGGCATTTTAACAGACTGTGAGAAGAGCATTAGATGAATATGCAAAGCAAATTTTGCTCAGTCTGCCTGTCAACAAGTCAGAAGGGCCTAACCAGGAGGAGAGGGATAGACGGGAAATCCTTCACACGGAATGCCGAGCACCAGCCTGTGCAGATAAGAAAACATGCTTGTTCTGATATTACTTTCGGCAGAAAGACAAGCAGAGCACAGACACCCTAGACTCTGCAAACACTGAGTTCAGGGAGGGCAGATTCTTTGCAGTTACAGAGATAACCTGATGATCATGTTTTTTTTTTTTTTTTTTTCCTTGGGAAAGAAAGTCCAGACAGTGTAACTGGATCAGAGTCAGTGTCTGCCTTGGAAGACCCCTGGAACAGGGTGAGAGCAACTGAGCAAATTCCTATTTGGTTACTTCTAGTTCACTTGAATTATTCTGTTCTTCCAAATCAGATCTCTTTTCTTTTTTTTTTCCTCTTAAATGGAAATCCCTGAACTTCCATTTGGAGCACAGGGACAGTGTCAGGAAGCAGCGAGGGCTCCCTGCTCTGCAAGGAAAGGGGATCCAAGAACCAAGTGTGATAGCCGGGCTGGCAGGATCCGGGACCTCACTAGCATGGATCCTAGGTATGCAGGCTAACGGAACTGGAAGAGCAGCTAGAAAACTAAAAAAGTACCTTACCCAGCCTTGCATCCTTACAACTTGTATCAATAACCTTTTCCATCCTATTTAAGGATCTCTGATGCATTAAACAGAGCTGGCTCAAAATGTTTTTACAGGAATTGCATTACAGGCTTTCTGGCTGATTCTGCAGAGGCCCTAGGGTTCCACATCTCTAGACATGCAAATACCTCTTTATTCTACTATCTATCTATTCTATCTATCTATTTCAAACTATCTATTTGAGCAGTCTTATTAAAAGTTTTAATATTTCTTCCTCTCTGAAACGTGAGTACAGCCTGAAGACTGTAGCATAGTTAGCAGAAAGGATTAACTGAGAATATCCAACATCTTCCCCACTCCAAAGAACAACAGGCATAACTGACTGAAACAGCATGAAAGCCACAGTCTGATCTAAATCCTGCCAACTACTTCGGGCCTAAAGTGTCTCTGTGCTTATTTGACTGTAATGGGTGGGACATTTTTTCTATAATAATTATTCTATAACCATTATTTTTCAAATTCCCTTTTGAGCATACTTTGTAGAACATTGTTATTACTGACTTTTTGCTACAGAGAAGTTTTATATTAAAATAAACAAGAAAACAGACTTCCTGTCACTTCCACTCTAGTGCAGTTTTTCAGTCAGTCTAGAACATGCAGCAATGCGAAGTAAATTAAGCTGCCCCTGTTGTAAATATTGGCCCAGGAAGCTGACGCTCTAGCACCTAAGGGTAAAGGCTAGACCACTCAAAAAATGGAATTAATCTGATACAGAATGGGTGCTTTTGAGTGCAGCACAAAAGCAGGATTCCATTTACACTTGAAATTTGGGGAACTGCAAGCAAGCAGGCCCGACCATTATAAAGGCTGAGATTTATTCCCTAGTTATAAGACAGAGCCTTATACAATGCAAATACATTCAGTTTCCTACTTAGCCAAGAAAAGGATGACTCAAAATTCTTGGATTCAGTTGCTAAAGACAGACATGCGTTTCACTAAACCCTAATTGCTGCCTTTTTGGTATTCAGTAGGAGTACAAATGTGATGAGCCATATGCTGAGCTGATAAAAATGGGGAACAGCTCCACTGAGTTGACCGCAACTATTTACATTCAAAGATTTGGACATCTTTCCTTTTGTTATTTATAAAAATATTAAGTCTTCGAGCTCTTACTACAGCAAGCCTTTCTGTTACTAGTACATATGGCAGCTGAACAACTTTAAATAACAGCCTTTGCTAGCTTAATTAGGCAAAATATAGTGCTGGGTACTGCTAGCTGAAAATGAGAATCATGATTATGTAGGTCTTTATATAGGATGATGATGCTATGCATTTTGAATCAAGCTTTTTATACATCTTGCTCCTTGCAAAGTATTTTGCTTTGACTGTAAAATCCATTAAGCTTAACTGCTTACATTAACCATTTGTGTTAGATAGACAGATCATTAGTTTATGTTATTACCCTAACAGCCATTCAAGGCAGAAATGGCACAGGTGCTTTATTCTGTATTATAATAATTGCACCATTCCAGATGTCAAAATCAATCATTCATGTGTACTCTGGGTGATTGCAGCTGATTGACCTAGGTAGGAATTTTGCAAATGTGCTCAAGAGCTCAGGCAAAAATAGATTTTGATGTCACATTACCGACTTATAAAGTTCTTTCACATCATTTCAGATGTTGTGCAAATACCTTAGAATACATATTCAAATCAAGTGCAAATACTCAAGCAATATTTAAGTTCTACCCATCAGACAGCAAGCAGATGCATTTGAAAAAGTAAATAAACTAGAAATTATTATTTGGAGAAAACAAAATCTTTAGGCAGAGTTTAGGCTGGCAGCAGAACTTGTAAGACTGTTTCCAGTAACTAGAGAACAATGTGAATTGCTGTGTGCATCAGGGAAGTTTTGGTGGCTAATACTGAGGCTAAGCAGGACCATGGGAGTAGCTTGTACAGGGCTTACGTCCCTCATCCTCACCTGCACATGCTGGCTCCGGAGCATATGGTGCTTTTCATCTGCTCTGCACCTGCTTCCACTTTTATACGACCGCACAAGATAAATGCAAATTCTGATTCAAGTCTGATGCAGAACTTTTGCCTCCTTGATCTGCATTCTCTTGACTGGCAACAGGGCCTGGAGAGGAAAGGGACTGTGCCAGGCTATCTGTAGGCTTTCCTGAAAGATGATTTTGAGGCTTATATTTTCAAATAAAAAAATGCAGATTTCCTCACAGGGTTTTCAAAATAAAAAAGACAGTGGCATGAACAGTGAGATTAAAAGAAGTGAGGACTGCAGAAGTCATACACTGAGTAATTATGTGAACTACCCCAAAATACAAGAGCACAAGCACCGGGGCTAATGAGCTGAGAGAACAGATGTCATAAAGTACAACCATGGGCATTCTGGGTCTGAGTTTCTGATCTTTTAGAAAATGATTCCTCCCCTTCCCACCTCTCCGCTCCCCTCCTCTCCACACCCCTCTTCTCCTTTTTGACCCTTGTATGGTATTAGATTCAATACAAAGTTTGCAATACATGATACACAGATCCTGCTAAGCAAAGTATTCAGCGAAGCACCCGGAATTTTAAACTACTAAACTATGTGAAGAATATCAGATGGAAAACAAAACAAATTCTTTTAGCACCCTGATGGGTTTATGCATTTCATTCCTGATTGCTGCTGTGAAGTGTTGAATTGCAAATTCTGCTTACTTGTCTTCACATTTAGATCTCTCTGTGGTTTCCCTATACATCAGGCTTTGCACAGATTGAGAAAAATACTGCACTTACATCTTTCAAAAGCTTAAATTTTGTGTTTTAGATTGTTGTGACATGGCTCTAAGGCCAATGAGATGCCTTATTGCATTAGAAAGTTAGAATTTTGCAAGCAAGTCCATATGAGCGGAGGTCTGTTTATTTTAGGCTCCCCATGGACATTACGTTTAGTACCCAACTGCTTAATCACAGCAAGATCTGGAATAAAACAAAATAAAAACACAATGGCCTAATCTGTATGATGTTAGGCAGGTAAACTGTCATTCTAAGGTCTCTTCAGATACCCAAAGATTGATGTTTTCACAGTGTTTCTTGACCCACATCCTCATTGGTAATAGCTTATAAACTAGTATTTAAACTAGAAAAGGGTCTAAATAATATTAGTGTTGTTCCCTGGGGAAATAAGACTTATGGAATCATATTTTGAGTCTGGAGATCCCATTAAAGGACTGTTTTGCTATTATATAGAGAGCTATTAGACACCAAAAATTCTCTTAGGAGTGTATGGGAAGCAGGGGAGGGATGTGGAGAAACAGACACTGGAAATCAGGCTACTGCAGGTCTTGTTTCTTATGCGTTCGTTACAGAGGGTCTCCTTAGCCTGCAGTGCCCTAAATGAGATCACTCTAAGGCTTGTGCCTTTGAAGAATTAATGAGAAAAAAAAAATGAAAATGAAAAAATACCTTGTATCCCTTTGGGAACTGAATTATTAAGGCTGCCGTGGCACCATAGCCACATATTTCTCTCCCAGCTGCTTCCTCTATCTCCAAATGAAACTGGAGTTGTTAAGTTCTCTAGAAATTACAAGCTGAGGTGAGAAAAGAGCCACCACAGACCAGGTCAGAGCACAACTACCTAGACTCTAAAAGTCATTTTCTGATGCCTCAGGAAAGCAAATTGTCATGTGCAATTTGGAGGTAAGTAACTGCCTTTCTGAACAGCTGTTATCCTGGAAATCTGCCTGGCACAGTTGTCCTAGGAAAGCTTGAACCTACCAAAGGATATAATTAAAACTGTGCATTGCATTTCAGTATTTATCTTTTTATAGTCAGTCACTTTGTTTTCAGGCCAAATATAATTCACTGAGGAATGACACACTTTTTTTCTACTCTTACTCACTCTCATGATCCAGACCCTCTGGAGTCTCCTCAAAAGGTTGTGCGCAACCTATATTTATCTGTCTGTGTGGTACGAGTGTGCTTAGCACAGTCAATAACATTTAACACTTTTCTATATTACTTAGCACTTATATGCCATGGGGCCCTGCTCACAGCTTTGCTCCTGCCAGTCACTGGCAGAAAAACCACACTCTGGTAGCATATACTTATTTCACTGTGAACAGCATGGGAAAGTTTGTTTCTTTGCTGATTTGTATGACACCTGTCACTGCCTAAAACACAGTTACAACAATATCCCCAGTCTAAGGAAGATTTAGGTTTCTTTCTTTTGCAATGGCTCATCTGCGTGCCCACAGAGAGGCAGAGCTACTTACCTTAAAAACATTGGCAACTCACACCACTGCACCCCATCCCCTGCCTGCAAAGGAAGCCCAGAGCTGTGGGATGGAACGGGGCTACTGAGCAGGGGACATACAGGCTGCTCCCTCCTCTGCCCGCAGAGACAGTGCTGATACAGCTGGGCGATGCAGTGCTCCAGACTCCTTCATGCTCTACACTCAGCAGGCCTCACACAGCTGCTCAGTGGGTGCTTTGGTTTGTACCCTAACACATCACCCTGTTCTCTTCCTAGGTACTGCCTATGCCCCCAGCTGGCTGACCAGATTCACCGTCTCCTGTTAGAGAAGAAATCTGGGAGGCCTTCAGCTGGTCATTTGCAGACCATGTGAGATCTACACAACTAGTATTCTTGAGTGAAAGATGGTTTCTTAAGATTATGTCTCAAAAAGTCATTTTCTCTGTTTCTTTGCTCTATATGGACACTGTCTCAAAAAAACAACATTAGCAATGAAACAGATTCATTGTATTCGATTTTAGAAAAGCATCTGTGCAGCTTTCCTGCCAATGGAATTGCCAGCAAAACATGCCAGTTTCCAATTTCATAGCAGTTCCCCTTAATGTTTGCAAGCACCAATGAATTCCCATTCATAAACTTTGAGAGATACTTAGTCCCTCTTCAGGGTACTCTTTCCAGGCAGTAATTCCCTGTCTACAAGTACCAAATCTGTCTAGGAGACAGAGAAAGACAAAGGAGGTCAGTGTCAATAAGGGGAAAGCCATGCCATTTATAAAGGGGCAATAAATAACGCTCCTCCCTTTACGGCAACTTTAACTCGGTTCCTTGCCTTTCGCACTGAAAGAAAACGTTCTTGAAATGCATCCCTTACGCCCGTTTGCTGTCTCACTCGCCTGCTCTTTTCACTTGCGCGGCACGCGCCAGGAAGCTGCCTCCAGCTCCGAGCTGCTGGCTGGGCTCGCACCCTTGCTGCAGCCGTCGCAGCTCGGGAGGGCTTCTTGAGCACCTCTTTGAGCAAAGAGAGGTTTTGCCAAATTGTCGCAAAGAAGAACGGCCGCTTCCATAAGCGATGCCCTTCCTTGGATGTACAGTGCCCCGGCCACCAGGAGATGGTGGCAGAGAGCCCCTTCCCTGACTGACGATCTGTGCTTTGTCAAAAGCAGAACCAGCTCAGCGCCGAGCTGCCATTTCATAGCCTCTCTGGTTGCAATTGCGCCCCGTTTCTGTCACATCTGCAATGCCAAGACATTGAATTTCTGGGCGAAATGGTCTCCCTCTTAGCTGTTACAAGGCCACTCGAGCTCACAGCCAAAGCTGCTGGAGCTCTGAGGCAAAGCAGTTTGCAGGTGTGAGAGAGAAAATACTTTTAATTACATGTTTTGCATTTTAATGTATAAACACCTTTCTGATTGACTGATTCTGTATGACAGCTTGAGAAATAAAAGCGATTAATTTTAAGTGACTGGCCCATTAATTTCTTGTTATCCTTGGTCTGCTAAATGAAATGTGGATGTTAATATTTGCTAGTGAATGCACATTCAAAAATTACCCTCAGCAGGATTTTGCAGATCCCAACAGCCACTGTTAAATTACAGTTGCCAGATAATGCATTTATTTATTCATGATGTAGAAATGTCTGAAAGGGTAGGTATGGGTATGTGTGTACTTTTTAATATGCATATAAGTAAATAAAATATGCAAATGAACTTCATTGTTCATTTTAGTCATGGTCATTGAATTTACTTTATTGTAAAAAGAATGAGAGTTCAGAAGATCTAAACAGAGCAAACAATTAACAGTAGTAGCATTTCAAAATAACAAAGGTAAGCATTCTCTGCATCTTACAAATGTTGAAGCCAAAGTGAGCATTTCATGGCTTTCAGTTAAGACTGGCTCAAAATCTCTGGTCACTTGCACTCCAAGGAGATTACCAGTTAAATGCACACAAAAATCTCCTTCTCAAAAAATAAAAATACAAACCCAGAAGTATTATCACGAAAACAATATGTAAAGTGTGGCAACATTCTGCTTTTCATAAAATAGTATCAATAACTTTGCTAACCAGGTACTTGTCACTTAGGTTTTTCCTGAAGTGTTTTCTCACTCATGTTGTCCATTCCTTCTTTTTAAGCTACTACTTTAAATCCAATCAATCACATGATTGCATTTTTAAAATATATAGTAATGAAGTTGGCATTAAAGGGAAAATCATGTCTGGAACAAAAGTTGTAATTAGATCTAAAACCAGAATTACACTGCACACTGGTTATTTTAAATGGACTTTGAGTCCTATAAGGTTCATTGTCAACATAATTATGTGATCAAAAGGAATAAATACTGTACTTCACATTGTCACATTGTACTTTGCTAAGTAGCAGCCCACTAAACAAATCCTAAACTATTGCAGTACCTCTAAATCAGCCCATTTTCTGAAAGCTGTTAAAACACTCTCTATGATGAAATTATCCACTTCTGCTCCAGAGATAATAGTAATATTGCTCTAGATAACTGGAATACTTGCTCCAAACAAACTATCAATAAATGAAGGTGTTGCACTGGTTCAGCAAAGCTCTTACGCAGTTGGGAAACTGCACAGCACAAAGTTAATCTCATTCTCAACCATTTTGCTTACATGGGGACAAGTTACTCAATCCCTTGCAGGGCTGATCCCCAAAACTCTTAGCCAGTCTTAGCCAGGCTTAATGGGGACACAGATTTTGTTATTACTGACCTCAATTATTTCTGAAAAAAAATTCTGAAATTACCCCCAGTGCGAGAGACGACAGAAGTTGCCACTTTCCAACCGCTCACACCAGCTAACCCCTGCGGGCAGATCCAGGGCCTGGCAGGACTGGGCAGCAGGGAGCTGAGCGGGTCTCGCCCTTTCCAATGGGCACCGTGGCAGCTGCGCGGGGGGAAGGGGTCCCCGCAGGGGCTTGTGCCAAGGCGGGACGTGTTGCCAGCTGGAGCGCAGTACCTCATTCCCTAGACTCCAAGGGGAACTTCAGCAGACATTTTTAGGTAGCTCCTACACCAAAAATACTGAGGTGTTTGCTTTGTTTTCCAGATTTTCCTGCATTCCACTACAGAAACAAAGAAGGGTTTTCTTCTAATCGCAGCATACTTCTAAATCTCCAGAACAGGGAGGCTCAAGCATGTTTATAAATATTCTGCTCCCTTTTCAGCTATCGCTGCAAGAGCAATACCAGACTTGCAAAGCAAGTTTGACAGTATCAGGTGCAACAACCTGTCTGTCATGGGGCTGCATCAGTACCTGGCTGTGCCCTGGCTGGTACCCCTACAACTTCACAAAATAAAAAGGTTACAGAGCATCTGAGGGGAAAATGGTCAGAAGAGATAAAAAGCAGCCACACAGGATGTAAATTAATAATTCTGATACCCACTGCTAGATGAAGGCCCCTTCCTCCTCCTCAGGGAACACCTCTTCCAAGGAAAAGCAATTACCTGCTTCTGAAGAAAAGGGGAAAAGGGCAGGAAGCTTTTTCTAGAGATACTCAGTAGAATGGAAGAGAAATAACAAGTCACTAGCCGGGTTTGTGAGGAAGGTCAAGCTTAGAGGGGCAGATCTGCAGCTCATAACCACTGGCAGAGCCTGTTACTGTCGTGGGAATTAGTACATCCACCAAAAGATAAAGGTGGCTGAAGTGGTCCCCAGTGACCAGAAGCAGATGCCAGGAACTATGCAAGAAAAGACTGAGCAGATATAGTACCTCTCTTATGTATCACCCTATACCCAGCATTTTGTATTTATCTTCTCATAATTTGTCCAGCCTTCCCATGGGAAATTTTATCACATAACTACACTGTTTGATAATCCTAAAAAAATGTGTGGGAGGGAGACTGAAGCAAAACCAGTATAATAGGCCTAAAAACGAACTGTGTAAGCAAACTGTAGCCATATAACATTCAAGGTCATAGATGAAGGCATGCTGCAGTTTTACTCCAAGCATATTAACATTTAATAACATTTCTTCACTTATGCCTTTGCTATACTGTAATATATACTGTGCTAAAACTCCATGAGTAATCCAGTGAGAATCTCTTGTAATAATGTTCCCAAAGAACTTCTGAAAAGCAGCTACTGCAAAAGTCATTAGAAATATAAGACAAGGGAGGAATCTAATTTATACAGAAGCAGCTTCTCCATCTTCATCCAACTCCACTTAACAAGAGAATGGCTATCTCACAGAGGAGAAAATGATAAGGAAAATGTCCCAGAAAGACCAAAAGAAAAGATGAGGGTTATACTAGATGATCTGTAGAGATCCCTTCCAACCTCAATTATTCTGTGATTCTGTGAAAAGATGGAAGGTCATAGCTTACATTTAGATACATAAACTGAAAACAGGAGAACTTCTTCAGGTCACTGGTTTGTTTCCAAGAACAAATCAGTAAAAAAAAAAAAAAAAAAAAAAAAAAAGGTATGCCTGTTATGGCAAGGACCTGGTGTCTATGTTAATAAAAAAGAAAGCAAGAGGAGTGTAAGAGATGTAAATGAAGAAAGGAGTTTAAAATACTTCATAGAAACGGAAGACTCAAAGGCAATGCCAACTTTAGCAAGAACTTTGGTGTACAAGGAGAGGCTCAGTGCAAGGAAGCAATTGCTGCTTGTATCTACATACCTGCTGCTTGTATCTGGATCTACAGCAGGTGGTGCAGGGCTCTTCTTTCAGATCCCTTGGCTGAAGTTGTCCAAAGGACCAGTCATTGATCCAGGCTCTTATGTCCTTGTTAAGGCTTGGAGTGCACTTAATGCACACTTGGAAAACAGCTTCAGGTTTAATTTCCTTCAAAACGAGTCTAGTTTACACATACCCAACCACTCTACAGCCCAAATCAAGCAATGCACAGCTGGGGATAGATGTGAGAATTTGCTACAAAACCTCACTATTATATTAAAGCAGAACAAAGAACATAAATCCAGCCATAGATCCCTGTAACTTGCTTCAGCAAATGTCAAATAATGTCTCATATTCTCTGCTTGTTTTTAGATCAGGAGAATTAGTATGGAACCTGTTGATGAGTTAGAGATTGAAATATAACTTTCTAGTGTGAGCATCAGTCTTTCTTTGTATTTTGTGAGAATGGAAATTATTCATGTGAAAATGGGGAGTTTGGCAGAGGGACGGCAGAAATGCTACTTTCTATTTCTGCCACTACTGCTTTCAATTCAAATCCACAATAAAACTAATTAAACTGTATGATTTCACACTGATTTGTGGACAGACATGAAATTATACGTAAGTCACTCTGGATAAAAACTTGCTCTGCTAGAAAGTTTCTTTAAAAGCAGAATAAATGGAATCTGCAAGGACTGCATAATTCTGTAGTCATTGTTCTCCTTGCTGAGAAGATTTAGCAGTTATTCCCTGCGTATGTCATCCATTTTGTCTGTCACATTAAAAAAAAAGAATAAATCACTTTTCAGTCACAAGAGAACTCTCTCTAGG
Source organism: Microcambeva ribeirae (assembly GCA_035222435.1). Taxonomy (NCBI): domain Eukaryota; kingdom Metazoa; phylum Chordata; class Actinopteri; order Siluriformes; family Trichomycteridae; genus Microcambeva; species Microcambeva ribeirae. The sequence continues at coordinate 70,346 of JAYECN011012745.1, read as the reverse complement.
CTGAACTTTCTGTCTCTGCAAAGTAGAGCTTTTCATAGCTTGGAAGCGAAATCTAGACTGATCCATTCCTCCAGGCACTGAGTCCACAGAGCAGGTGTTGTTTCATTTCCTCTGGAACACCTCAGGAGAGCTGTTGTTTACTATAAAGACATCGATTGAATAAAATGCCAAATTTTAAGTAGAGTTTGCAGAATTTGGTTTCCTTGTTGAAGACAGCACATCAAAGTCCAACTTTGTGACTTCCTTGCTCTTCTGTATGAGTTGGGATCAGAGTGTGTTATTAGACCTGTGGAATCATTTTGTCTGTTGTACTCAAGGTGTGTTTTTCTTTAGCTTATATAAAACATTCCATCAATTTTACTCTTAACTAGTCTACAGCACTGGTCTACAATAAGGATTAAAATTCATATGTGCCTATTTTCATAATCGCTGCTACTATTTGAATAATCAGTCCTTCATAGCTGTAGTTGAAATTATGCATTCAAAATTTATTCCTTGTTATCTGCAAAGCACCAGCAATAGAACTAATTTATAAACAGCACATGAGAATATTGCCTGGAAAACAGCAGGATATGAAAGATGCATCCGCAAGCGGAATTCCTTGTTTTGTCTCCTCTCTGATTCAGGGCAGTAGAATGTGCTGAAAAACTGAAGTGGAAATTAGTAACAAAGCAGCAACTCTTTACTTCAATATTATTTTTTATTATCACTTACTGTATGAAAAAGCAGGTGTTTTCAAATTTTAAAGCTCATTCTTAGTCGGCATGTTCTCCAACTATCTATTTATGAACGTAAAATAACCTTTCAGTTTAGCTAACATACTACACCGCTAACCTTCATCATCTTATATTAAGAACTATAAGTTAACAGATAAGTAAGGAAGAAAATATTTTAGGCAACGTTAAAAAGTTAATGAAATCTTTCAGCAACCAGAAAGACTTTGTTTCACAAACACTAATGTAAAGCCTCATAGGAATTCCTCTGCTATAAGCGTCCTTCTGTTCCTTCAAACAGAATTCCAAGCGTGATTCCATTTCCAGCATGTATCTCAAGTGGGTACTTCCAGGGTAACTTGAGAATATTCATCAAAATGGGGCACCATAGTTCACAAGTGGGGTTTTATTTGAATCAAGGAGCGCCACCTTGCTCCCAAGTGCTTCAAGACCTGGCTTTTGTGTACCTGAATCTTCCTGATAGTTGTGGCCAGGATGGAGAAGACATCTGCTGTGGGATGTGACTCATGGTGGAGGAGGAGAGATGGAAGATCCATAAAAGGATGTGACTATAAAATCTTTGAATATCAAATATTATCCTCTCCATTGCTTTTGACTGACCCCATGCATTCCTTCATACTCATACAGTTCAAAAACTTCTGAAAAACAAGCAGAGCTGCAGCCTGTGACAAGACATGTGTTTCTCTTTACTGGTAGAATGTGGTAACCAGTAATCTCAGTTCACTTTTAAATAAACAGTAAATACTTCTAGTAGTAGAGTTCCAATATTGAACTCATAGAAACTTGCTGTACATCAATCATCACATCAATCTGCAAAAGACAAGACATACTCAAAGCTACCTATCTCTGATTCTTTCACCAGTCTCATGTCTGGCCAGAAAAAAAAACTAAATAAAGAACAACTGACAAATGCAACAATATGCAACAGTATTGTTGGATATCCTAGAGAGAGAGTTTGGGTGAAGGTGCAGAACAGAGAGACTGAGAACAGTAATTTTTCATGGGCATGGATACCTCAATGCCCAGCTTTCCAGGCTTCTCTGATCCCTTTATTTCAGCATTTGGGTACACCTAACTTGTGCACAAAACAAAGCAAGAACAGAGGACCCAGAAGACAGAAGCTCTGCTTTCTCGGCAGAAATACTCAGTGGGGTTTGAAAGAACTTTTCCTCCACTCTGAAACTTTTACAGGGAGGAACCTGTAGGGATTGTTATTTTCTCTTCTTTGATCCAGTAGCATGAGACGATGAAGGGCTAGGAGACTGCCTATGCTATTGACACTCAGTATTGCATCCCATACTATGTTAACAGAATCAACAAATCAACATAGACCTTGTTGAAGTTTCTGAATCCAAAAGCGATTTTGAATGGAAAAGATTTGGTTTAAAGGAAACCAAAGCAAGACTGAGGTGTTCCAGGCTTGAAAAAAAAAATATTATGCAGAACTGAATGCATTGGCAATATAGTTTTCACCTTTCATTGGTGATGCACAGTCTTCATCACCTAAGTGTAAAATATTTCAGGCCCTCATATTTAAAATCCCCTTTTTTCATCTTCATCTTGTTTGCAAATCATGCTGTGTTCCACATTTGGACTGATCACAATGAGCAGTCATAAAAATCATCAAACCAATTAAATATGCCTATAACTAGTAGATATCTAGTAAAACATCTATTAAAACATGTAAGTTATTTAGATATTCCTGTGATGTGGTAATATAACCCTTTTTTTCCCCTCTCTTCTTTTTTTTTTTTTTTTTTTTTTGCACAAAACCATGCCATTTTAGTTGTTTAAAAGGCAGGAGCAGAAAATACGAAAAATAATCATGGGTCAGTAATAAAAGACTTGTGAGAAAAGATTAAAAGAACTGAGAATTTTTAGTCTACTGGAGAGAAGACTGAGAGCACAATACTTGTCTACACATATGTGAAACCCATTGTCAGTACAAAAAGAATAAACTGCTCTCCACATTCCCAGAGAATGAGGAAAGACATAGTGGGATTAAGCAACTAAGATTCATTGAAACAGTAAGGATGAATGGCTAACAGCAAGGCAGGTGGAATACCTGAATAGAGTGCCTAGAGCTCAGAGAATCTCCATCAGTTATTAGGCAAATAACTCTGGGTACAGGGTAGGAGAAGGAATACAGGGTAGGAGAAGGAACTAGACAAATCTTCAAAGTTCCTTCCAACCCCTTTTGCCAGGCTACAATGATGGCAACCCATCTTTCTCCACAACGGAATAGACCTGAAGATTTTGGCAACCCTTGGCAGACTACTCCTCCATGTTTGCTTGCCACCAGTACTGTCATTGTTGACATTAACACTGCTTCAAAACATTACCTTATTCTAAAATTTTCATCTGTTCCTATGCCAGAACTCTGGAATGCTTCAGCAACTGAAGAGGTGTCATTATCATAAGCAGCAACATCACAGTCGCAACAGGAATCAGCTTGCTCAATTAGCCTTAATGTACTGTATTTGCTTTCCTAATTCCTAGCCTTGCAACCTTTCCTGCAGCAGTCGTCAGCTGCAGTGAGTTCATCAGCTCCTTCATTAGTGCTGAATGGCAGAGAGAGCTGGCAACATGCAGAGTCTACTCAAAGGACCCAATTTCCTGAGTGTTGCTAATGCTTAGTAGTATAGATAGCATTGCTTCCCTGCAAAGTCACTCTGCTCTTCAGTGAGATGGGAACCGGGTCAGTAAATGACGATTGTTCCAACTACTGCAATTCCAAAGATGGCAAATTCAGTGAAGGAAGGACTACAAAGAAACGAAAAAAATAGAGTTTAATAATACGTAGCTTTCTTCTACAGCAATAGAAAAAAAAAAAAATCTGGGAATATGCATAAATCCCTGAAATCCCAAAGGTACTGCTAATGGTCACTTTCAAAGCTTCTGATTAGCATTGTTCCGCATAAGAAACACTTATAAAATATACTGCTTTGCTAAAGCAACAGCAGGGGCTAGATTAATCTAGAAGAAAGCACTCATCCTCTTCTCCGGACCAAATGGACATTGGTCATCTGAAATGAGGCTTCTCATGGTTAACTGCTGCCTTATTAACCCTAATTATTCAACGTGTAGACATTAAAGAATATATCAAACTAAAATCATGGAACTGGGGAAATTCACAACTCTGATGTGCTCATGGGTTTGTTAAAAAGGTATTTTATAAACAAAGACCATATGTTGAAATTCTGCAGAAGAATAAAATCAGAAATCAGATTGTCAATTGATTGTCATAAATATGACAATTGAAAAATTGTCATATTTATACTGAGCTGTTCTAGTTATGCCTGGAGGAGGTATGAAGCTCATAGGGCCAGTACCCTGAATCTAGGACTGTAGTTTAACAAGTGAAGCTGGCATAATGCAGCTCCTCCAGCAAAAGAACACTCCAGCTGTCTGCCAGCCCCCAAGGTATTACACACAAGATTTCTCACTCCCTAAAAAACTTACTTTTCAACCAGATTTGATCCCCACCTGGTACACTGCAACTCCATAAAGGGCAGGATTAATTCTTTCAGTGCATTCCCACAGCTTTGCAACAGCCTAGCCCTCCAAAGGAAGCTAAGCCACTTAAAGCCATGTTACACCTCACTCGGTTGAGCTGAAAATCTCATGAGTAGCCAAGGAGAGAGCAGTCATGGACAAAAGGACTTATAACCTGAACAGAAGTAGTACAGTATGGCCTTCTTTCGCCTTTTTGCTTCAGTCTTCAGGCTGGAATAAGCAGTTCTCTATTCAGTGGGGTTTTTTGAGGGTTATCAGTGTTTGTGAGGCACTGACAGTCTATGAAACCATCAGTCCCAGTGCAAAATGAGTGCAGTCAAACCTAATGGCTTCATAAAGTGAAATCAGTAGGACAAACCTGAAAGGAGTTTGGATATCATTTTAAGAGGAACTCCACTGCACCACAATCAACTCAAAATAGGTGCCAACTAATAGATTCCTGTGCATTCTAGACCTAGTTAAGGATCTTTACACATGGCATTGGCCTGAGAAAAAGCATATTCTGTGCTTGTCTGAAAATATCTTTAGCCAGGACAGGTCACTTTTCAAAATGTACTTCCTGTGGTGTAAGCATGGAGGTTGACTCTGCTGTCTAGTAAAATCTATGTACACCCAAACCTAGATGCACACATATACCATGTTGCAGATGATGGTGCACTTTACTTGTAACAAAGAAGCAGCAAAATGTTTTATTGAGATAGACAGTGATTTAACAAAGTTTGATGACACATAAAACAGGTTTTTAACAAGATTTGATGGCAGGGTACCCTCAGTTATTTACTATATGAAGGGCGGGTCAGATCAAATTGTCAATAAGACCCAGCCATTGAGTCATGAGGTTCAAAATGGACCCCCTTGCTTTCCAAACTCCCTCCTAGAGGAGTCTGGGGTGGCTGGATTCAATCTCAGTCCCAGACTTGGTCAATGATTTATGTCTAAAGGATTATGTGTACAAATAATCAGAGATGCAACTTGGCAATGTTTGCAAAGCTTCAGTGTGCTATTAGTCACTTAATGAGGATCTGTTGTGGGTAAGGACTCGCTCGACCTCGAGGAGTAACCTTAAGAGACGTCCCTACTCAAGAGGAGATTCTGTCATGCAGCCAGTGCCGAGCAGGAGAGCTCAGCGGACTCTGGGCTACCTCCTATTTATGGGGTAAGATGTGCTCATATTTGCATACCAGATGTATGTGAGTGGGGGCATGCTTAGTTATCCCCTGGCTATATACTGTTTACAGAGAGATCAGGTTGGGGTGGGAGGAAGATAAAAGGGAGGCAAGAAAAGGAGCACACTGTCCCCCCCACACACACACCACCACCAAAGCCAGAAAGCCAGAATTATCTCTAGATCAATATATTACTTGCTTTTCTTTCTATAAATATAGAAGAAAAAAAAAAGAAAAAGAAAAAAAAAAAAAAGGAAAAAAACACTCCCAAGAGAACACAAGATATAAGAGCAGCAATTGCATAGGCAGTGTTTAAGAATACCCTGAAGACACTCAAGCTCTGGATACAGTTGCTGTCTATTTTTTTACTGTCATGTTTACTCATCCCAGTTCCTTTACCTTGATGCATATGAGTGTCTGTTTATTGACCAAAAAGAGTGCTTATGAAAAAAGTTACCTATTTCTGCTCTTGCAAATTATCTTCAGATACTTCAAATAAGGGTAGTTGATGATGAACCTACAAACACAAATTGTAAGATCACAGTAATGCTCTGACTGGCCATTTACTAATTTTATTGGAGTTCTAGGAAAACATGTATTTATATGCATATTGAAGTGGCTTGTACAGAACTGAAAAACTGGAGGTGATGGTTAAATGATAGTGGGGATGATGGTCTGAAACTTTTCCACTAAAATGATTTCCATTTTTAACTAGTCAGGCAAAAAAGAAGCACTTTCAGGTCTTGTTTTCCCCTACCATCTCAATGGAGAGTTGGAGAAATGGCAGGGCTATGACAAAACACAAAGCAAAGAACCCAGACTGATCAAATAAAAGAAATGAGATCATTATTCAGCCTGCTTGAAAAACTTTAGTTACAATTAGTTGTTCTTTGATTAGTTAGTTGACATTTATTTAATTAAATTACCCACAAGGAATACAATCTGAGTGAATCACTCAACACTCCTACTCTTTTAACAAAACACTTGATAAATCTTTCACCTAAGCTACAAAAGACAAGATTTCTGCTCCTGATATTTCTAAGATTAAAAAGTGAAGCATGAAAAAAAGCTGGGAAGTGCTCCTCATTCTCCAGCCATGGCTCTTTTTTCTTTTGAACAGTGTGAACTTTGTTCTTTTGTTCTTTATTTTGTTTGTTCATTTCTTTGAAGAGTCCTGGTAAACACTGTTCTGCTTTGCAGATCATCTCTAGTGAAATAGTAGGTACATGCTGACTTGCTAATCCAAAGCCATCTGAGTCTGGGTCAAGACCAAAGCACTATGTTGTTTTACATCTCTGCACAGCCATGCAGGCTACTGTTCTGCCTTTCCAGACAGAGTGCCAGATGTCAATGTTATTTTTTCAATTAACTTTTCTAAAGCAACAGATACAGAAATTCTATTTGAACATTTGATTAAAAAAAAAAAAAAAAAAAAAGTTTTACTGTCTCAGGGCCAAGCTAAAGCTATGGGGCTCAAAAACATTTCAGTTTTGTGAAACGGGGTGGGTGGGGGTGAGAGAAGTAACAGGAGATTCCATCAGGTATCATGTTTAGACTATCCTTTGCCATCTGCTAATAACCTGTAAAGCACTTATACAAGTCACTGTTTGCAAATACAAGAAGAAACCATAATTTTTGTAGTTGTGGAACAGGACATGACATGGATACAATTCACCTCTACTCACTTCAGAATGTTTCACAAGAACAGGACCAAGCCCATTTCTATATTACACCTCACTGGGCTAGGGTAAGTTCACAAAGTTGAGCTTTTCTGTATTATTTTGAAAGAAAAGTGACTTGTGTTCTCCATGCAAAAAGTACATGGGAACTAAGCCAAAATGTACGCACAGATACCTGTCAAGGCATCCATATTTTTGGTGTTTGACCAAAATGGTGACTTCAGTTTAGAGACCTCAGCAAGAACTGGGTTGGGAGGGAAAAGAACTAAGTCAAAACAGATAAAGCCAATCCCCACAAAATCAGAATCTGTGCAGGAGAGCACCATAAGGCCCATCAGACAGGTGTGTCTGAGAGGCTTTGATCATGTGGGTTCTCATGCTGTTATGAACAACTAATATATACTGAGTGAAGATGCAGACAAATTAAATGCTGGTGTAGCTGATCTTCCATTTTAAACCTGTGTATTATCCAGCTTATACTTCTTTGCTTAACTTTTCCCTCATTCTATATTTTTCATGTTTTTCTGTTCTTTCTTTATGGTACTGACATAGAATATTTATTGCCAGAAGCTGACATCAATCTTCTGATAAGCTGTGGTATGATACTAGTAAGACACATCAAGAGGGGAAATAAATTTGCAATGACATTTTTATGCTTAGCAGCCAAAAAAAAAAGAGGCAGAGAGGCAGAGAAGTTAGTTCAGTGCACTGCAAAGTACTTGCTGGCTGGCAGACTGAATTCCTTAATGAGATTCTTATTAAGTTATTTCTGCCAAATGCTGTTTGCTTGTGCTGTCAGAACTGTCTGCATTAATAATGAGTAACTCCTCAGAAGCTACGTATACAAAGCATTGTTTTCATATCACTACCACAGACCGCATCTCCTGCCTCTAGCAGGAGAGAGCACTTTATGACTGAATCCATGGAACAATCCTTAATGCTCTTAGGCTAGGACTACGTCTCTATGGGCACAGTCACATTGGTTTGGCCCATAGCGTCCCCAAGACAAAGGCCTCTAGACCTAATGCACTTCTCCTTTGAGTTGTCTCCTATCATATTTCACCATGTTTGCAATTGAATTAGCTCTGCTGTGAAGACAGCCTATTAGCAACACTCATGAGAGAAGTGAGCTGAGGTAGTCGTGGGAGACGGTCCAGACCTATGGAAACACGCTGAGTGAGCCACCAAGCTACTATAACGTGGTCCCAGAGGTAAGAGCCTCTTGGCAAATGGGGAAGGCTCACTACACATGGAGTGAGGTTTCTGGGTAGTTTTGTAAAAAGTGCACTGTTACCAGCACAAATAAAAGAAAGGAAAATGCTTATTTCTTTTTGTGCACTGCAGTTTGTCTCTTTCTGCTTTTGTCTCAAACGTATTGCTGCTTTTATTCCCCTCGGTCAATACCAGCTCTATAGGCAGAACATAGACACAAAATTTAGACTGAATGCATGAGAAGGAAATTTCTGCCCTTGAAGATCTGCTTGCAAAAGTTTGTTACTCTGGCGATTTGCTCTGTGATTTGGCTAATGATGGAAAGTTGCTATCATTAAAACTCTCTACTGGTGAATACTCTTCTATGCTGATATAATCCAGTAACTGTTCATGAATCACTAAAACATCTAACCCAGACAAGGTCAGACGCAGATTTAGCTCTAGGTGGCTAAATTGTTCTTGAAAACAGCAGCCAAGGGTCCTATGAAGGCTGAGCAGCACACAGCATGGTTGTCATCCTTCTCAACTGGAAAAAAGATGGGAGTCTCTGCTTAAGAGCAGCTTTCAAGAGATGGAATGGGGAGCTTATCTGCCGTCTTTCTTTATATGAGCTCTCCTCAGCAAGATGGCCTAGAATCTCTCTTGGCCATATGCCCAGGCAGGCAAACTGTGGGAGCCTGTGGGAGAAATATGCTTTGGACAGTCCTTTGGACTTCCAACATCAGCATTTAATGTGTGTTCTTCTTCCATATGGTGATGAACTCTTGAAAGAAATAAGAGCAGAGCTGTGCTTAGAAACAAGGTTGAAATATACTTTAAAATTAGTGATGAAACTGTGTGTTTCATTTGCTCTGTGATCAAAAAAAAAAAAAGGCATGTAGCTGTAAGCAGCCTTGTAAACCACACAGGATACTCCATCTAAGAAAAACTGGAAAATAAATTGTCATCTGGTTGTATTTAAAAATGAATGGGGATTGTTTCAGTTCAGGTAACATTTGAAAGCTATGTCCATCCCATTTGAATGTTCATTCACATAATCAAAACAAGACAAGCCTTTATTCTTGATTTTGAAACCAAAGAGACCCCTTGTAAATGAAAAATGTTGATTGGAATGTGACACAGACATGTAGACAGACAGATGATATGCTTTGTGTGAACACAGAATAACAGCTGAACTAGCAAATTAATTCAGAGGCAATAATTCATGAAAGACAGATAACAGACTTGTTATGAAGTCTGTTATAAAGACTGTATAACCATATGAAGTAGTCAACACTTCAGGATTATAGAGACTACCTCTACTATTTAAATTATGTCATGCTCATTTTGCTAGCTGTTGTACAACCACATATAGAAATAGTCCTTATGTCAAAGAACCCACTAAGACTCCAAACTACAGGACCAGGGTATTTTAGGTTGCTTCTTTTGTTTTCTCTGTTTTATGAAACGAGGAAGATTGGCAGGATGGCCAGGCAGAATGAAAGATGTTTAGAAGAAATCCAGTTCTTCTGGGAACCTGATAGGCACTTTGAGCTAGAGCTAGTGAGAGCCCTAAAATTGCCCAAAAATTCAGCTCCACTGAGACTAATGGACATATAACCTCCAAAGCTGAATCTATACTCCTGTGCCTACAGTTCTTTATGTAATGCACATGGAGAATTAGCTAGCTCAGGGTAAAATCCCTCTGAATCATGAGCTATTAGCTATTTGCTGGTTTTTGCATCAGGCAGACTCTCAGCTCTCAGCAGACTGAGGACTCTCAAGGGGTCCCTTTACATCACACCAACTCATTTACTATAATACTATAGAGGACCCACTTACAGTTTTCAACTCATTAGGTCACATTCAATCTTGCAACAGAATAATAGCTAAAGTAGAGTTCACGGATTATAAGGTTCCAAGACCTACTTACATACCAATTGCAGATATAGCTGTTAGCAAATAGGACAAAAGTTATATTCAGTTTATGCAATTTTCAGTTGAATGTCCAGGTGACTATGAAATTCTGGATTTAGAGGGTGATTTTTTTAATGCTTGTTTTGAACAACAGGAGAAAGTCCTGTATAGAAGTGATGCATTTTCCCCCAAGAATAGCCAGACAAGAATCTGCTTTGACATTCATGGCCCCTCTGTTCCCAATCCCTAATTCAGATTAGTGTGACCCTGGCACCAGTTCATCTGATTAATCAACATATGGTTTAGCACTGCACTTGTAACACATCACTCTTAGGAATTTAGTCTTTTGAAACTCACTTTTCTTGCCTCAAGGAAACTTGTACCTCAAGGAATTCATCCGATTTCTTGTGCAAGGCTCCTTACTGCCTAGGCAATGACCATCACTCATAAAAGGCATGTTTTGTATATGCAGCTCCTACTAACCTCACAAGGAATGGAAAGACTGCTAAAAAGTGTATTCTGGAAGAGGGACAAAGTATTAAATATTGAAACATCTGATTCTGGATTGCAACTCTTTAGCTCCTGTCTTCCTTCTTCCTGCAGGATTGGATGGAGATAGTGGAAACTGTTAACAAATAAGAATGGTTTTTGTATCCAAAATAAGCATTGAGTAGGCAGATTATAAATAGAACTTCCTTAATTTTATTAGGTTTAAGTAGAATTATATAAACTATATGCTCACTTCTGCTGATGGAGGTTTTAAAAAACATTACACCAGGTCTTATTCGGAAAACTAGATGGCCAGATGATAATCACCCTATTTTCATTTCTACATTATTGACAGAGGACGCTCAGCTATTGCAATCTAGAAGAGACCAACACCTCATCCACCTCAAAACAAGTTGAACTAGTAGAGTCTAAAAAATTTTGGCATGAACACTTTTTCAGTGACTTATATTAATTTGTTCCAAAGGCGTTACTCACCTTCTAGAAATTATAAATTGGGGAGATCTCCTTTTTCATTCAGCTAATGAAAACACCATACACATGAAAAGGATTAAAACAAAAACCCCTGCTTTACATCTAGTGATTAATTTCAAATGATAAAACCAAACAGGTCAGAAGTGAAGTATTTAAATGGGTAAGTCAAAGATCTGAGCTGTAGAGTCTTCTTGCTTTGGCTTTGCTGCAGGGATACATAAAATCCAGCACTGGCTAATTCATTCTGTACTGGCTACTTCACTGTATTCAGAACTCTCCCCTCCCATGCTATCTTACAGTATAAAAAGAAAAAGTGTTTGAGAAAGGGAGTACATGTATCTCTGGGGAAAACATTCTCCCGAACAGCTGAAGAATATGGTAATAGCCATTAAAAAAGAAAAGGAAGAAAAAAAGAAAAAAGCGCATCATCTGAAATGGAAGCAGTACCCAAGGACAGACTCAGTCCTGTAAATAGAAAACTGTGTACCAAGGCATAGTGAATATAAATCAGACAGTACAAAGAGCCATTACACCAAAACACATTTTCCTGTTCTCCTTTTAGCCTGCCTTTTTTTTTCCCTCACTCAACTAACAACTATCCATACCCTTGTGAGTTTCCAAGTCAAGAGATGGGAAAGATGTATTTACAAGAGCAGTGAGCCTCCTCCCATGAGCATACAGCAAGGCTTTCCAGACCCCCTTCCTTGGCACACCCCTTATAGCCTTCTCTCCAGTGCATGTCTGCATATAACCTCTAGCTGTAACACTTCATCCAAGACCACAGTGCAAGTTTTACCAGCTCCTTTAAGAGGTCTAGTTAGATCCACTCCACATATGATGCTGGGGCATGATGCCTGCCTTAAAAACCCAATCCATCCCAAATATTCCTAGTGCTCCCTCTCCTCTCACTTGTTTACATTGTGGGCTCTGTACCTCAGTCTTCACATAAATAGCCCTGGTTTATTCTCACATTTGCCCAGGATCCTAGCTTAGCAATGTGTGGGGAGGAAGAAAACCTGAGCCAGCCGCCAAACACAAATCTTTAGGTTATTGACCTTCCTAACTGCCTGTCTACGGCATCCTCAGCAACTGCATTTAGCAGCCCCTAGCTGGAGCTTTGAGCACTTGAACCTGTAGGATTTATCAGGACTGTCTGTGGGATATACTAGATAGCAAGGGAAAGCTGGGAAATAGCAAAGGTTTTGTGCCGTTATATCTGTTATTTCACTGTAAGAGTAATTCTATGTGTGGTCTGAGATCAAAACAGTCAGGAAGGTCAGGAGGTACTTTAGAGGTTCTTCAGCTCCCAGTGAAGAACAATAGTCCTATAGATAGCATCTTAACTAAATGGAGGATGCAAGAGAGAGAGCAATCACTTCTAAAAGATGTTTCTTTGTCCCTGGTAGTAAAACATAATTTTTTTTAAAGTGCATGACCATGTGCATCATTTCAGAAGCCCTTGACAGCTGGATTTTGAATACAGTTTTTGTTTAGCCATAGCTATTTCTATTCAGAGACCACACAGAGTACTTTAGACTATAAATGTATAAACATAGCCTACACTAAAATCAGACTAATATGAAGTTTACAGGGCAGCCTGTAAATGTTTCACAGATTTTAATAGTGTCTCAAGATTAATTCAGGTATTAACAACCCTTGTGTACATTGCATTGCGGATTGAAATAAATAACAAAGATGCTCAGGAATATCCTTAGAACAGGACTCTAAATTCTAGATATGGCCATTTTGTTCTTTAAAAAATGAAAATGGGAAGTAATGCCTTTCAAATGTTTTGCATTGCTTTGAAATGTCTGAGAACATGCAGTAATACCACACAGAGGTCAAAAGAATGGCCTGACAGATGTTTTTTACTTGCAATTTCTCTCTGGTTGGCTGGGGTTTGGAAATGAAGACTGCATGACATGCAGGCATAAGCAGAGTCTCTAGTTCATTTTGTGGGGGCTGCACAACCAGAACCACCAAGCCACTGAACTCACCTAAAATGTCATGCAGGTGGACAACACCCTTCCTTCCCTGCTCCTACAGAGAGCACTGGGTGTGTGGGCAGATAAATGGCTCCCAGCTTTACTTTAGATCTCTATCACCTGGCATTGTTCTCACACTTTTTGAGAGAAACATGGATAATTAAAGCTTTTGCTTTAAGATATTTGGGAACAGCTTTCTAGTTTCAACACACTGTATTTTTTTTTTTTTTTTACCTTTCCTCTTTCCACATAACTCCTCATTTTCTCCTGTACATTTTTCTGCTTCTAGGGCCACAATTAGTTGTTTCCCAAGAAGCTGGCACTGCCTGCTTTCCTCTCAAGTTTTGCCAGAACCATTAGTAACTCCAGGAAGAGTAGAACTAATGAAGCCTTATTTCCAACGAATTTGTGTCTTATGGTTGGATTGTTTCATACCTAATAAATTGTGAGCTATGATTAAAATTTTTGTCACAGTCACAGTGTTCATATATCTTTCTCCCACGTAGATTTTTCATTGCTTAGTAAGGTTTGAGCATAACCTATACCTTCTTCATGCACTTATTTCTAATAAATGTATAGGGAAACTAACATCCTGAGACCTGAGATGAAACAAGACTGATTAAAAAATTACGGGGGACCATACAGATAGGGGAGCAGGAAGACAGAGAGACATAAAGATTCACAGGGATGTGTACATATACGTATACAGACACACACACAAAGGCTGAAAAAAATCACAGCCTTCACCAGCATATTGATTAGAGGAAAATGTCTAATGGCAACTCATCTTTCTGATCCTGCGGATTCTCTTCAGGCACCTAGTTTAAGCTACCCTGTCAAGTGACTTATTGTGCTAATATATTGTATATAGCCTGATGGGAGTGTAGTATAGTTAGCTTGGGAAGTAACTCTGTGTGTGGTGGGCAAACTCAAGCATCTGTTGAAATTGCCAGTACCACTGAATCTTTTAACAGGTTAGAGCTTGGGATCCTGCTCATACCTAGTTACCATATCATGAGGAGAGAGGTTTCCAGGCTTTTTTGATCTATATCCTTTTCCCCACCTCAGATATAAGTTTATTCATAATAAGCTTACCTTTTCTTTGTACCTTTTGTAGAATCCTTCAAAGCAATCCACATGCTGAAACTCTGGGATCTAACAGTATTTCTCAGCTGAATTTCAGGTATATGTTCTGCCACTGGCTTCAGCTGATTTCTGCCTCATTCACCATTCATCCCAAGCAATTGCTTCTATAGGAAAAAAAAGATATGATTGAACAAGACAGTGAGAATATATGGTATTCCAGGGCTGGCCTAACCGGCTTAGCCTAATGTCAAGCATGAAGCCCATGATACTATAAACTTGTTCATTTATAAAACATTCCCAGTAGGCATTGGAATAAAAGAACAAGATAACTTTCTGATAATTATTTTCATGTCAGTACAAATTCTGTTTGCATTAGACCTTCATTGTCTTTCATTTTTTGCTTTCAACGAGCACTGCAGCAATGACTATTAAATCTTCAGTTCCCATGACAAGCAAAATGTATAAATTTGCACCTAAGAATTATCAGGATTTTTTTTTGAATATATATATTGAATATATATAGCAGTGAGAACTTTGGAGTATAAAAATATATATATATATTCAAAAGTTCTCACTGCGTTTACATGATTTGGAAATCTATGGATGCACTCCTTATACCAGCAATGAATTTACATAATTTACATTCTGCATGACAAAAAAAAAAAAAGTTGTTTTTGTTAGGTTTCTTTGCTTGCTTGCTGAGCTACAACACAATTTGAAAATTCATTTAACAAGTATTCACTGGGGAAATTTATTGTTTATACAAGACCATAAATTAAATTTGGAAGGCAGGAAGGAAAGTTTATTTGGTTAAATCTCATTACCTTCTGGAAAACCTATCTGGAAATTCCTAATTCTCCTTACTTCAGAACAGAAATTTGATACTGTAACATTATTGTGACCGTAGGCTATACCTCTAAAGCCTCTAAATGCAGAAGAGAGTAAGATCACACACAGAAGCGTGTTCATCAGAGTCTTTATTCAAAGGAATATTTCTATTCAGATGACTGTAGTCAGCTCATACAAAGGTACCTGCCTAGTTTTGTATCCATCCAGCTGTATCTAAGACCAGAACAAAGGTGTAACATAAGGAACAACAGCAAAGGAAAATATTTGGGTCTGTGCTTTTGTTTGCTTCACGATATCCAAATGTCTCCAGTTTGTTTTGCATTAGAAGTTAAGGTCCTCTTAACTCCATTTTGTTTAATTTTCCCTGAAAGACTCTCGCAGTGAATGGTGAATTGTAACAGTTATAACACGACGAAGATCAAAGAGGTGAAACTTGCACAATGAGGGGAAAAGACACACCTGGCAGCCTGACTGAATGCTGCGTTTATTTGTATGGTTACTGGCCAATTTAATGCCAGTAGTGTAGCCATAGCAGTAGCTATGTTTCTGAACAGAGCTCATTAACCTTGGCGACACACTGCACTAACATGTCTGTTCTGTTTCCAGTGCTTAAGTTAGGATGTGCAGAGTTAGATTGGCTACTTCTCCACGGCAACGCCCCGTGCTGTGTGTGAGCACAAGCTTTGTGTCTGTTATATCGTCACCCTCCCTTCACGCATGTCTCCTCTATGCCACTCCACCCAGGAGGAAAAATACTTTCCTGTGGGGGGAAAAGAAGGATCTGGTACTGGTGAAGTCCTAGATCTTATGTGTTCTTCCTCTGTCAATCACTCACCTCTGTCATTCACACTAGAGCTAGGGAGACTTGTGGAAAAAGAATAACATGAAACATCAAGACTTCATTCTTAGGGATTAGGTGAACTCCAGATACATTTCAGCCAGTGTGACTATCAGAGGAGTGATAGTCACTCCTCTGACCGGTGTCTGTCTGTAAATTCAACCTTACAAGTTCTCTAACACCTTTAATGACTTTTATTTCCTGCTTTACTGGCAGCAGTTAAAGCAGTTGAACAGCACTCAGAAAGGAAGAAAGCAAGCAATGGCTAGATCTAGACGGCAGAGCAGGCATGCTCTGCAGCCCTGATCCTCCACTTGCTCAACAGGAGTCCCTTCTTCACAAATAGGCTAATAATCTTCATGTTGCTCTTACACCAAAACGCTATCACTCAGGTGTCTTGAAAATCCTGAGGCTGGCATGAACAATGGAAAAGCAGATCCTTCATAAAAAATGCTGCTAAAGAGGCTTAAGGTCACAATCAGCTAGCATTACTTCAAGTAAATATGCAGAAGAAAAATGGTTTTCCTGTCGCCAGTGTTGCAGTGGCCAACACAGCCTTCCAGCATAAGCTCTTTATTTATTTATTTTTAACCAGGGTCCTCAGAAACTGCATCACATATGTGTTACAAGAATATATATGCTTAGCCCATAACTAAATATGTTTATTCTTGTTCTTCTTCGCTTTCTGGGACAGGGATATCCTGGGGAGTAGAGACATATATTCCAACATACAAAGAAGGCCTAAGCCAGCTATTAATTCTAACATGATCTGGGCCGAATCCAACTCTAAATAAAGCCATTCTAAGTCACTGATTTCCCAAGTATTGCAGGGTGGCACCATGCCAATTAAAAAGCTCCAAAGGACTTGGGGAAATCATTAAATGTAAAACAGCAGTGAATGATTAACTCACTTGCTGACCTACTCTACTAAGCTTGTTTCTTTGATGGATGATACAAGAACTTTGCAGAGGGGAGGGGACTGTGGTTTCAACTACTGCAAGCTTGAAGTTTCTATAATGGATAACTTAGCCACAGCCTTTGCTGGCCCAAACACAAGAGAACCCAGTATGTCACCTTCTGCACTTTCAGAACAGAAATAGCATCTCTAAACTTCTTTTCAGCCTTGAAAACATACAGGGTTCTTTTCCATTACTTCAGAGGAAAAATACATTATGAAGAACAAGTACTCTATGTAGATAATGTTACCAGCCAATCTATGGAAGTCTTTTGATTTAGGATTTTTTTTTTTCTACTCAGTAAATAAATTTCAAACTGGAGCATTAAAGCCAGTTTTCCAGGTAGTTTTGTGGTCTGGGTTTCTATGTTCTTGGAAATGTTTATTCTATGTTCTTCTCAGCTTCCACAGAATGAAGTAATCTCATACTACCCACACATGATGCCTATGCGATGCACAGTCAGGCAACCTACAGATTCCAGAAATATAGTTGTTTGCTTATTCTTTGTAACAGCTGACTAAATCATTAAATAATTCACTAGATGAACCTAATGCCTGCAAATTCTTATTTAAGTAGTCATTCCCATATTATGCTTTGCCATCTATTTGCTAGCTCATATTCACTGAAGATCTGTCTCTTACTTTGTTTGCTCTCAAGGTCTTGGATTGTCTCAATTCTGCATTCATGCAGTAGCTAGGACAGTTGTGATCCAGGCCTATTTGAAACTGTTTACCACCATCACCATCCAAAATGACAAATAATAACTCTTTGAACTTAGAAGTTTTTTTTTCCTTTTGAGATGCTAATGTTGAAGGAATTGATTCTGTTCCCAGAACTGCGTGTTCTCTTTTCATTAGACTTAGAAAACAAAAACAATAACAAAAGCAACAACAATAAAATGCCTCTAACTTTCCCTGAAAAGAAACACTGACAGTTTTAACTCATACTATTTTTGTGTTACTTTCCCTACTCACGGTGATCTGCTGCTAAACGTAGAGCTGGCCAAAAATATTCTTACTACAATTAAAAAAAAAAAAAAAAAGTTTTTACATTTTTTATTATCTGTGCACACACTAATACCATGAGCTTTCCAAGAATATCTAGGGCTTTGTATTGTGGTACCTATGCAGTAGGCATGTGTTACCCAAGAGAAACAACTGAGAATTTACTGAAGTAGGATAAAGGTACCCAAAAATTCCTTTCACTTGAGCAGCAGTAGCTGTAGGACGCAGCTGGATTGTGAGGGAAGGCCTGCACGACTGTCCATCTTGGCTACACTCAGCCTTGGCCCGCTCAGAGGCCAAAGTTATGAGCGATGACAGTAGTGTGGGAACAGGTGTCTGTTCATACGGCTGTTTCTCCTTTGTGCCTTTTTCACGGCTTTGCATATCACTGCCTTATCTCATACACAGAGTTCTGTCTGCTTGGGTCTCAGAGGGTCCATTTCTCTTTCCCAGATCACAAGGTGGAAAGCCAGGGACAGAAAGACAGGATTTTAACTCTATTTCCACATGGCAGAAGTCTCCCTCGTGTCATAACGTGGGGCTCGTGCAAATAATGTAGTAGATCTTTTTTTTCCTCTGCTTCTGGAAAAGCAGCTGGCTAACTACACAATTCTGATGAGGTCAGGCATCAAGGAAAAATCTATTGTGAGGGTACCGTTAATTTTAAGTTCATGCTGGTCGTTCAGGTAGACAAGCCTGTTTCTTGATGCATAACACACTCGTAATGGTCAGCACTCAAGTCCATACGATCTCTTCATCTTTCTCTCAGCACATTAGGCAGCCGCTACACACCAGCAGTCCTGCTACTGATGCCAGTCCTTGGCATGAGATTGGGAACGTGACCAGCTCTATCCTGAAATAAGTATCCCTGCTGTTGTCCAACATGTGCCTGCAGACTCTGCTTACAGTGTACATGCCTATAGTTACTGAGTCCTGACAGACAAGCTCGCCCTCCTGCAGCCTCTGTTAATTCAGCCATGCTCTGGGTGAGCTGGGGAGTGACAGGGACAGAGCAGCTGGCCCTGTTGCCAAGGATGATGAACAGCCAGCCCTGCAAGGAGCCCGGCCACGCTGTCTCCCAGAAGTCCAACTCTCCTCCTCCACGAAGCTCCACGGTGCTTCCTGCTCCCCTTCTCCTTTTCCCATCGCCACACATTGCATCCTGTCTCAACCCATTTCTGCAGTATGATTAGTCTGACTGTCGTGCCAAGAAAGGTGTCTCATGGAGGCAGCTTGCCAGAGCTGTGGATTGTGCAGCCTAATTTAGGGCAGAGCAACTGTTAAAAATGTCTTGCCTACCCCTAAAGGCTTATAGAATAGGTGTTGTGCTTGTGGATGCCATTATTTAACAATATGTTCTGCCATCCAATTTAAGCAAAATTCAGATGAAAACAGAGTTCAAGCCGCAGGGCTCACCTCATTAACGGATGGAGTAATATTCCAGCAATATTATCCAGCTTTTGTACAGCAATGCTCATGTGTAGCTTTCTGATGGACAAATATTCTCCAGGTATAAAATTCTTACTATGCAAGTGATTACTTCACAGATAAATTTGATGCTCAATTATGTTTTTAAATGATTATATTTTTATTGACACATTTATATTTTTCTTCATATAGCCACAAGCAGTGAAATAAACACACAGGCAAGGTCTGTCAAGTACAAATCAAAGGGAACAAAAGTCAAGATCAAAGGGAACAAAAGTCAAGAGGAAAGGAGGGCCCTTTTAATTAAAGCACAGGATTAGGTGTTAGGAAACCCTGGGTTTCAAGGTTTCCTGAATAAAGTCAGAAAACTTACCCTCTCTGGGCTGAAGCGGGATACTCTAGTCACATTGAACTGGACTTCTCTGCGTGTTTCCTTTGAAGGCAAACACATTTGTTCAACTTTTCACATGTTTTGACTCCTCATAACAAGGAGTTAACTCCTGCTAACTATATGGGTCTTTGCTTTACTGAGATCATAGTTTCCTCAATGTAAACAGCTCTATCTCTGCCTTGACGTTAAATTATTAAAACTAGTCATTTAATTCAAGAACATGTGTTCCTGCAGGCATCTCCTCGAAGAGACGAATGTGAGAAAGAACATCCTGATTCAGTAACACTGCGAACCTTGTACCCCTGACTGGGATGCCTGGGTTATGTAGGAAGGTTTCTATTCAGATTAAGTAGTTGCAATGTATTGAAAGAAAAAAAAAAAAAAAGAAAAAAAAAAAGAAAAAAGGCATGTTTCCACACACCGGAAAGTTGCCTCTAGAGAAATGTAAGCATGCAGCAGCTTTCAACAAGCCACAAGAACTTCAGATGGAAATTGCTGCAGAAATATAAATCATTCTGAAGTAACTTGAACCTGAACAGAGATAATGAACAATTAGAAAGGTTTTGGGGAAAAGAAAACCTCAAATCTTCATTCAACCATAGCAAAGGGGAGCGTAGGGAGCAGGAAACACACAGTATTTCGAATGAGGGAAGCGCGGCTCGGCGCACACCGCGCACCACACGCCAGACGGGTGCGCAGGGTGGGTGCTCCATTCGCTGCACCCACAAACCCGCCCGCCAGCTTCCAAGGCCCCGGAAGGCTGCGGCGGGGGCCATTCTCTTCACACACTGGGCAAGGGCGCCTCAGGGCTCGCCGGGGTGGGAGGCGGGCGGCCGGAGACAGGCGGGTAGCAAACGGGTGGCCGCACCAACCCCTCAGCGCCGCTAACGGCCGCCGCCGCCGCGGGTCAACGGCAGCTGCGCGCGCACGCGCGGCGCCCTGCGCGTGTGGCGCCCTGCGCATGCGCTGCCGCCGTTGGCCGCCGAGCGCAAGCGGGGCGGGCCAGGCGCGGAGGCGCCGCTGCGCGTGCGCGGGCGGTTGCCGGGAGGGGGGCCGCGGCGTGTCGTGCGTGTTGCGGGTGGCCGCGCGACACGCGGCTGTGCAGGCGGCGGGCGCTGCGCGTGCCCCTCCCGCCGGGCATGGTCAGCAAGGGCCCGCTGTTGCGCCTGCTCACCGCCATCAACCGCAGGAGGATGAAGCTGCTCGTGGGGCTCGCCCTCGTCGCTTATGTCGCTTGTGAGTGAGCGAGCGAGCGAGCGGGGCCGGCGGGGGCTGTGTGCGGGAGGCGGCTCCTGGCGCCGCAGGGCGGCTGCCCCGCTCCTCGCGGGCAGCGGAGAGGCTCGGCGGGGAGGGCGGCCCCGCTTCCCTGGGCGCCCCGTGCTTCTTGGACCCGTTCAAACTTCCTCACGTGCGGCGGGTGCCCGCGGCGCGCGGGGGCCTCCTCAGCGCGGCCCCCTAAGGGAGGGAAAGTGGCGGTTGGGACGACCGTTGGGGCCCGACGAGGCGGCGAAACGTGGCCGGGCAGGGAGCGGCGGCCCGCGCGGAGGGGAAGGCAGCGGAGCGAAGGGGCTCCGCACAGGAAGACGCGATGCGGCCTCTGACAGCTCTGTGCCAGGCCAGTTGTACTTCCCCGTGCTGTGGGTGCTCTGTGCGATGGGTGAGCGGCGAAGGGGCTCAGGGGCAGCTCCTGGAAGGAGACCCAGCTCAAAGAGTGTTTATGCAGCAGCTCCTCCGACCTCATCGGACCTCCATGGGTTTTAACCTAGTAGCTGTGTGAGGTAATGACTGAAAAGAAGTGTTTCAGGACCGGTTTGGTGGTGTCTTGTTTTTGTAGAGCTTTCTGATTTCCTGTGGGGAAAACTTTTTAGTTTACTGAGCACGTAGTTGGAATCTAAGATCCCGAGGACAGAACAGGCCTAAACAGTGTTGGACACGTCTTAAAATAACCATTGATGAGGATGTTTGTGATAGGGCTTCTTAGATGTGAATCAAATAGGGAGAGTCTCAGACTTAAAATGTTGCCAGCCCTCTTCCTTTTCTTGTCCGCATACATTCTTTTGCATTTTTATGTCATTTATTTTGTGTTAGATTACTCTGTGTTTTCAGACAGGTTTTATGGAGGCAATGAATGCATCAAGAGGAGAGGTCTTTGAAGGTTTTTCAGCTTAGCTGAAGACACATAACTCCTGTGATGCTCAGAAGGACATATAAGTGAACTGGCTTTGGGGGGGGTATATATGCAGGGTTTATTTAAGGACCTTCCCTTTGCATTTGGCAGGGAAAAGAAGGTGCTGCTCAAGCACTGATTTTGAAAGAGTGGTGTTTCGTATTCTAGGAACATGGCACAGGAATTCCCTTCACAGCCATGTGTGACTGTGTTTGTAAGGCCTTGTTTAGATATTTCTGCTGTTGAAATTAAATGTTGCCTGTGACTCCTCATCTATCTTAGATTTGTCCAAGTGGTTTCAGCCTCCAAGCATGGTAAAGCAGGGATGTCTTCATGTGTGTTTTGATTTTGAAAGGGTTTTATATTTTGCCAAAAAGGGATCTTAGTATTGCAAACACTGTTACAGGGGTGGTGTGAAAATGCAAGAATAGCATGCAATTGACATGGCCATGGAGACCTGGTTATTGATTAGGCTCTGTACAGTAGTTAATGTTTGCTTTCTAACCTAATGGATAGAGGTTAGCCTTAAGGGAGGAAAAAATGGCATAAGAACTGCTGCTGCCGGAGCTGTAAGCATTAGAAGTCTTCTCACCATCTGTTTCTGGCAGTTCTTTGGGATTCAGAAAAATGGGGGAAAAGAAGAACTACAGTGTAATATGGCAAAGAGAGTAAAAAGAGAGTAGATTGGTATCTGATAGAAATATATTTCTAAATATTTAGTCTTTCATGTCTAGCTGTGTTTTTCAGTCTTTTGGCTAGTTGCTTAGTGGAATCATCAGTTACACCTCTGGTATCTTCAGTATAGTATTACATGCTAGCAGATGGCTCTGCTCTAACAGATTCTAGAGAAGCTGTTTTTTTGTTATATTTTTTATGGAAGCAGTTATGATTCCATCCCCCTATCCTGAAATGGTGGTACTTGTAATATTACTGAATCATCACTGCTCTTCAGTCAGGTAATACCAGACTAAAATAGCACAGAATTTGAGAAAACTGGTGTAGGTGTATGTGCTGGCACTTTTTATTTTCTTTCTTTCTCAAGTACTTTCCAAATGACTAAGTGTTTTCAGGATATGCACCTCCCTTCTATGAATTTCCATTCAGTGTTAGTACATGGGGAATCGGATTTGGAGCGCAGTATGTTATAAGGAATTAAATGCTTAGCAAAGTATTCCACGTTATTTTTTTTTCTGAGCTAGGAGTTAGCGCTTTTTGTTAGTACCATTTTGTGAACTTAGCCCTGGGAAAACGTTTAGAGCATCTAACCTTTTTGTAAAGTATCTTATTTCATAAAAGCTTTTGCCTTTGAATGCAAACTTGATAAAGACATGCCTAAAGAACTTCTCTATAACACTTAGCAAGCTAGAGGAAGAGCTCCCTAAAGGCAACCAAAAGACAGTTATTGTCAGGAGTCAGAGTGGCTTTCCTGGTTTCACAGTACGAAACGATGGCAGACTGGGCTGGCTTTGGTACCCCTGCACCACCCTCTGCCACCTCTCCAAGCACATAGGTGCCTGTGCTGTGCAGTCAGTAAAGGAGCTGATCTCCATTAAAATCATATATCAAAAAGGTACTGGGATCCTTTTTAGGTTGTAAAACCAGGTCACAGTGTGGGCATTCAGAAGGCTTGCCTGGTTGAGGAAAGCAGACAGTGCAAGGGGAAATGAGCAGCTGGGCCTGCAGGTGAGCAGGGTTGTCAGCACATAGATTACATGTTCTACAACTTGTGATTAATTAGGAAATCATGTTGATTTTGGTTGAAGTGCCATGCTGATGTATTCATAAAGATATCTAGAACTCTTTTTTTATGGACTTCATTGATTTCCGTAGTCCCACTTCTATCAAGAAGGGTCCTTACTCTCTGAGTTTGAATTATGTTGCATTTGATGCATCATTTTTATAAAATTAATGAATCCAAAAGGAACACTTCTGTAGCAGACAGCTAAAAGCTGCTGTACCTTACGCAGATGTTCCCTTCCAAAACTGAACAGTGTAATGAAGGATGTGTTTGCATTCATTTAATCTGTTAGTCTTTGGCAAAAGAGGTAATTTTTGTTCCTCATCACCCTGGTGATGAATCTGGAGATTATATAGCTAGTGAACTATATGAATTATTCAGTATAAAATTACTCATTGGATGGAGGGTGTAGGGAAGATAAGCTGCATTAGACCGCTTGGCTTGGTGCAGCCTCCGTCTGTGAACACTGCACTGCTCTGCTGCGTTAGATGTAATGGGAAGCCATGCCCAACGGTTGAATTTTCATTGCCCTTTTAAAGGAAGAAAATCCTGTGCTAGATCTTTTCCGTGGTTCAACTCCGCACAAGACACTGTGGGAGTGCCTTGCTGCGCCAAGGAGGGGCTGCGGGCTTGGAGCTGGCCTGGAAGCAGTCCTCAGTCACAGGTTGTGCTTGCAGCATCTTGAAGCCATTGTGAAACCACAATGTAAGAACATGAGGTGATTTTACAATAAGTGTAAGTGAAGTGGATTTAATTTTTTTTGTTGTTGTTGTTCATAGGAAGAGAAATATATTTAGACCATAAAACAGTAACCAATTAAGTTTGCTTTGGAAAAGATCTAGTGTCATCATGACCTGCTCAACTTAGATGCTGTCTGAGACTTAAAAAACATTTACCTCTTTGTAAGATGCTATGTCAATATATGTGCCTTGAACATTTACAACTTTGCAAAAGAAACTTTTTAAGCTTTATACAGACATACTGAGATGCTTCAGCAAGCCTGTAGAAACAAGACCTTATTTAATTTACTGGAAATAAATCTGTAAAATGTAGCCAGGATTTAAAGACCAGGATTGTCAGTCTGCATGGTTTGGTTTAATCTTTATTTTGCTTTAAATAATCTGTTGATATCTTGGTAGAACAAGGGAGTTGCTTTTGGTATAACAAGAGTGTTGCATGTTCTTAATGAGAATAAAGAGCTTTATTTCTGGTAAAGTGGAACAGTGGATAAGATAATTCTCTGGAAGTGTGTCACTATCTTGTTCCTTCTCCAAAGTGTTTAAAAAAAAGAAATGTAGGAGGATGCTGTCATGAGATCTAAGATTAAGACCTCATTACATTTACAAAATAAATTACAGCACAGATACTAGTACAACTTAAAAACATATTAAAATAATGAGTGAAGTGCATCTGGAGTCTACTGGCTTGACTTCTAGCATTGTTTGTTTCCCTACTAGTTTCCCTGTGTATTGCAGGGTTAGCTGTTTGTTTTTTGTCTGATTTACATCTACAGCTAGTAGAATGCAATGTACTCAAAATATCAAAGTGGCAGTAAGCTTTTAGATTTGAATCTCACCAACTCCTTGCATTTTTAATCTTTCTTATTTGTTCACAGTGAACATTAAATACTCCTTACTGTTGCATTTTTGATAACTAGAAACCTTTACTTTCTGTTTTCTTAATGGAAAAAGTAGCTGTGATTTGGCCCTCTTGGTTATTGCTTCAGGCTAACTGTTTGCAAGTTATTTAGCACGGCTTTTGAGAATAGCAGGGTCATTCTTACTTCTCCAGCGGCTTTACAATTAGCTAGCAGGATTGGCCAAGGAAGAGGTAGCGATGGTCTGATGTGACCTCATGCTTGGCTGCTTTTTGTGTCGGCATGCCAGAGATTCTCCACCAAAAAAAAAAAACAAACCAAAAACATTTGCTTTTTGGCTTCATGTCTTGCAGAGCTGCCTTTTATGTGTGGGTTTATGCAAATCAGATTACAGCCTTAGCTCCCTTCCTTGTCAGCCTTCCAACTGGCTAGGGCCCTGCAGCTCATGGGCATTTGTTAAATCTCCAATAGTCCTCCTGAATTTGTCAGGAATAAATGGGCTTCAAGTGTGGCTTGCTAGTTGCTGGTCACGTTTTTCCTTTTTTATTTTTGGACAAATTCACCCTCAGAGTTTATCTAGCAGTTTATCTCTACTTACTATTTGTCTTTATGGTGGCAAATGCAGAAAGTGGTGCTTTCATTTTTTCACTCCAGGACAAATGCTGTTAAAGCTTTCATCTTCTTTCCTCCCTGCTGTTACGCCAAGGCAAAATGTTTACCCTTTCATTTTTTTGCTGCTTGTTTCTTTTCTTGAAGGCTGATTGACCAAAGTAGAGTTTAGTTTGAATGGGTGGTTTTTAAACTCTCTTCCTTGGACCCCAGGTCAAGGGGAGTTGGGGACTACTGTGCGAACATACCTGAGGGGATCTGTGAAAGGTAACTAGCAAAAGTGAGTTTATTTTCATTTCAGACCTGGATGTGTACTGTGAAGGTTTGTACTGCAACTGAGAAAACCTTAGCAGTCAACAAACTGTTTAAAAATGTTGAAAATAATTGCATTGAATTGCAGTCCTCATTTGACTGGCACTCCTCATTTGAGTCATGGCACCTCAGTTGACTGCTCAGGTTCTGAGGTTTGGCGCTTATGCTGGTGCATTATCTGTTTCTTTGGCATGTCCTGTACACCTCTGAGTTTCTAGAAGAACACCCCCAACTCTTCTGCTATATCAAGGAAACAAAATTGAGAACTGAAATAAACAGATAATGCTTAAAAATTGGAAATCCCTTTTAAAAATGGAAATACCTTTGGAAAAAAATGGAAATGCCTTTGAGAAATCAGGAATGCTGTGTAGACTGGGGAAGGCATGGCTTGTGTAGACTTGAGTATAATATGTTCCAGTTGCTGGAGATGAGTAACGCTGCTTCCCTTTTCCTTCACTCAAAATTGGGAAATTTGTGCCCAGCAGCCTATACGAGTCTGTTTTACCTAGGAGGTACGAGAAGCCTGGGTGACTGATATTGTGTTATTGATACCTGAGGCTAGGTCGTGAGCTCAAAATACTCAACTGGTGTAAATCCTTTTGCTTCCTTTAGTCTATGTTGTAGTGTTTTACAGCAGCCAAGAGATGTTTGTTTGAGATGTGTGTGTGTGTATGTATGCTTTTTTAAATTGGTGGTGTCTGTCTTACATAATGTTACTGATGTTTAAGTACTTAAAATGGCCTTCCAGGCATTTTAAACATACTAAATAAACGTGCTTGTATCCTCACTAGATGTACCATAATTGCATTTATATAATCAGTTTTCAATTTTGTAGAACGCTTATCCTTAAATCTGATCTGCTTTTATCAGGGAATTCAGTTGTCAATTCAATGTTGTACTCTGGTGCATTTCATAAAGATACCACCCTGGAATACTGAAGGAATGCAGAATTCCTAAATTTCACCCAGGAAGGGGCAATTCCATAATACAAAGTTACAATTAATAATTTTAAGTTGCTGTATCCAATAATATTGCAATATACTCTCATCAATATAATACTTTTCTAAAGCAAATTAAAAAAAATACTGGGATTGTGGATACTGTTAAGATTTTATTGTTCTGGATTGCAGACTATAAAATACAGTTCGAAATGCACTAAATTATCACTTTGTTATGTATCTAATTGAGATATGCAGAAGTAGTAAATGCTTGTTTTATTGCATCTGTAATTCAAATCATCTTTTCATGGATCCTCTTGTGTGCTCTTCCATTCTGCCAAGTTCTTCTCAGAAGTGTGAAAGCTTACTTTTATCAAGAGAGTGATGCTGCTGAGTGGCTATGATAGTGTGATTTAAGAAGAAAGAATCTCTTTGAATGTCTCTGCATCCCTCTGAAATGAGAAACTTGTCTGTAGTGATTCATTTGGAGTATTCAGATGTTAACTTTCTGCTCTAGACTTTCATTTGTTTCTGTTCACTCTTTCCATTGATGACAAAATCCCTTTCTAGCCAGTATCCCCTTGTGCTCTCTTGTTTGGAGGACTGCAAGAGGAAGTCAATACAGGGGGAAAAAATGCCTCTTTTCAGATAAATTGAGCAAAATGCTGTAAAGAATTTTCAAAGCTAAATATTTTAAAAAGGCACACAACATAGCCATTGGGAAAGAAACTGATTTTAAGAGAGATTACATCTGCTCTTGCACACAGTACAACTGGATCTCCACAGGCATCACAATCTTGCTTTTTAAAATGTCTGTTTTAAAATTTATGTGATAGTGAAATCAGTATCTTCGGTGAAGATGTGAGATTGAGTGTTTGTTACCATATGTGCCTTGTGATAGACCATGACTTGGTTTTAATGTCGTTTGAAGAAACCTAGAGAAAGAGGGATCATCCTGGGGTAAAAAAATTTCCTTTAAAATTTTGTTCCCCCCCACCACCACCACCACCCAAGGTCAGGTGCCAGTAGCATTATTTTCCTGGTTTCCTAGCCTGTTGTGGATGCATGTAAGGTTCTTGAGTAGCGTAGTAATCTTTGATTTATGAACACCTTTGCAGTAAGTAATACAGCAGATGACAGATTCAAAGGAACCTAAAACATAAGGACAAACATCGCAGTCTAAACTTTTTCTTGCTATAAAGTGCAGCTGGTCAGAACCAGAACTCTAACCATGATGGATAAAGAAATGTCCATCCCACAGTGGATATTTTTTAACAATTTGGATGGGTTCTTTTGTTTGTATGCTTGTTTTTTCTCCCTTATGTATGTAAAAATATATTTTGTTGTTTTAATTCAGGCCAGCCTCTGCCTTAATGGAGTATCCGAAGAACAGCTAGCACTTTGAAAGATCATTGGCACTTTGGGGATATAATCTGATCATTATGGTCTGCTGTGTCCATCTTAATTTCAGAAGTGATTTTCTCTTAGAAAAGAAATCAAGTGCTTATATTCTCAGCAATACAAGTCTGTTCAGTGGAAAGAAAACCAGTCTTTACTCAATGTGACTGTTTTGTTTTGAGTGTAATTTCAAGAAGTCTTAGAGAAAATCTTGGGAAAATATTCCTTGGGAACAGGAGAAAGGAAGAAAGCCTGGGGTTCTCTGAAAACAAGGAGGCATTGATGTTTAGTTGCAGAAATTTAAATATCTGATAGCAAAGCAGTGATTAAGGCTTTAAGAAGGAAATAGCCTCTTTTCTAAAAGTATAGTTACCACTTTCTCCAAGTCACAGCATTCTTCTTTAGAAACTGTCACTTTAAGGGTTATTACCTGTGGGAATGATTAATGTGTCTGGTGTATTTTCAATCTTCACAATACTTGTAATTCTTGCAAAATTTCTACCAAAAAAAAAAAAAAAAAAAAAAAAAAAAAAGATTGTCACTATTTTTATGGAAAGGAAACAGAAAGAAAAGAGAGAAAAGTCTTTGATTCTTTGATTCTCTTGCAGGTCATTAAACTTGGCTTCCATATGTTTCAGAACAATTCAGATGTTCTGATCCCTTTCCTTATGGCAGCTTAATGTGTATTACCTTAATTAGTGATTGGATGAAACTTACAAATAGTCCTTTCAGGGAATAACCAGAACTTCAATTTTCTCTCTGTTGTAGATGGGTGTTTAGTTACAAAGTCATGCTGCCCTCTGAATAGTGCAATTAGTCATTAATTCTTTTCTTGCCATTCACAGAGTTTCAGTAGGTGACAGGGCCATAGCTCGGATGGGTAAGAAGTTCTCCCATGTAGTTCTCCGCGTAGCGTGTATGGGGCATCTTTATGGCTTGAGAACTGGTATAGGACTTCTGTCCTTAATGAGTACCTTTTGGCTTAAAAACTGTTGTGGGAAGGTTTTCTTTATATAAAGACTGTCTTTTAAATTTTGTGGGATGCTCAGTGTTAGTTCAAAATGGGTCTGTTAGGGGTGTGAGGCTTTGGAAGCTGTGTTTGTGTGCAGAATCTGATCCACAACATTGCTGGTGTGGAAGTATTCTTGAACATCCACATTCCTGTAGCCTTTGGTGCTTGGATTTTGTAGCTGTTAAGGCGTTTTATGGCACCTCTGAGGACTTCTGATTTGGAGGTAGGCATGTAATTCTTCATCATTTTACTTGTGGAATTGGGCTCAAGTGTTCTAATAGGATGGTATTTCCTTAGTTCAGAAAAACTTCATTGCCTGCATGTCAGACTTCCCCTGCTGTAACCTTTATGCAACAACTGTGATGTGCACTGTAGTACAAAACTGTACCTCTGACCCCTTCAGCCTTCATCTCTTCAACTGGAAGGTGTTTTACTTAGCAATACTCGGCTATGGAACCGTGATACCAAGTGTAGTGTAGCGTTTTTAGAAGCATACATTTTGAGTTCCCCATTCTTGCGGGCAGTGAGCACACAAATAATATCTTTTTCTTTAGGAAGCCAGTTGCTTGTATGCAGTGCAGTACACAGTGGGCATGACCAGTGCACCTGGAGACTCATTTTTTTGTCAATTCCTGCCTCACCAACTAAACCCAGATGTTTCCTGCCGCTACATAAACAATATGGTACCTTTTTGTACAGATTTCTGTTGGGCAGGAAAACAACCTATTATCAGTATATCTGAGTAATCTATATCTTGTTAATTCTGTACCCAGGGTTGTCAGTTAAATGATCATAATTCAGCAAAAAGGGATTTTTTTTGTTAAACTTACCATCAATATAAAAATTATAAAATTGTAGCTAGACAGTAGATAACTGTAAAATTCAGTGTCTTATTATTAAGTTTTATTGATCAGCTCTTCCTAATGTAAACTTTCCCTTTGTCTCCCCCAAAGGCAAC
Organism: Microcambeva ribeirae; assembly: GCA_035222435.1. NCBI lineage: Eukaryota > Metazoa > Chordata > Actinopteri > Siluriformes > Trichomycteridae > Microcambeva > Microcambeva ribeirae. The sequence continues at coordinate 39,896 of JAYECN011012745.1, read as the reverse complement.
AGAGTGTTTCTGGTACCATCATTGATCTAGCATCCTCCTGCTTTTTGTTGGATAGCCTATCACAAATCTGATTTGCTCTTTGAATTACTCAGCAGTGTTTGTGATTCATTCAGTTACTTTTCCATTCCGAAGTGGCTAGGCCAGTAGCTGTATTACAGCAATCTCACCTGTGTCCTCCACACTGCTCTTGTTTTGGTTATTCTGTTGCCCAGAAGATGCCTGTGGTTGTTGCTGCTCTGTTTTTTGCTTTGTGGTTTCACTGATACCTCGTCATATACTTAAATAATAATCCTAAAAATATATATGCAAAGCCTGAATCTAGATAAAGTAAAATATTAATTTGTTAAACTACTTAAATAGCTGCTGCTTGGGGGCTGAAACAAAACTTATGAAACTGGGGTCACTTCAAAAGCTTTATTGTATGTGTATGTTAATACAATAACTGCATACAAATACCTGCATACAGGCTATACCTTCTGCTTAAGACCTAGTGGAATTTGTATGCTTAGGCTGAGCCTTGTTTCTTAAAGAGCGATTATGGAATGATTTTCTGGAGATATTCTGTGTGCATTTTCCGTGGTGTTTATTGCTAAAGAGTCCCTTACATAACTGTTCTGTGTTAACCCTACTTATCTTGAAGATCAGAAATTTTCAGGTCTCCAATGTAGCCTGCATTAGACTTGGAGTCTTCTTGTCTTTTTGCTTCAGACTATGTTCTGTCTCATAGTTAAAAGGAAATGCAGTCACTAAGACTGATAGTGTAATCTTTTAAACTCTGAATAGCTTAAGAATATTTTTTTAATAGAGAATAGATTCAGCAGTTAAGTCTTTTCAGAAACAGCTGACGCTTGTTTGCTGTACTGTGGTTTATCTTCCTGAAGACTATTTTCTGTATAAAAATAATTGAGTTAAATGAGTTGTGTTTGTTTAGTGAGGTATTTGGTTATATGGCTTCAAATCCCTTTCAAATCTGCATTACATTATAAAACGAAAGAGCTTGAAGTTTTTAATGCAGGACTGTTGTGTCACCTCTTTGCAGTGGTTCAGCTGCTTCAACTAGCTTCAACAGGATAAAAAGCCTGGTCTTTTTTATCCTTGTCCCTCTGCAGTCTCCAGGTCTTGTGGTTCAGGTCTACACTTTTTTTTTTTTTTCCTCCTGTTATCCCTAATAAACAAGTCAAAAACTATGGTTCAGTTATCTGTGTGCTGTGACAAATTATTATTGAGATGAGTCTTGTATGTTTTGTATTATGCAAGATTGTGTGGGAATAACGATCAGGTAAATGCATCCACAGACTTGTTTGCTTGGATATTTCCAGGTGTAACTTGGAATGTTTTAATCTATCTTGAATGATTTTATTTTTCCCATTCTTGGTAATCTCATGTAATTTTATGGGAAGTCACATATTTATAAACTGTGTTCTGAGTACTTGGTTTGTATGTATATATACATATATAATACATGTAACTTATTTAGATAATTGGCAAAGATCAAATTTAATGTTGTTTTAAATTACTTCTGATGAAAATAGAAAAAATGACTTTGTGTACACTTCGTATATGACCCTAAAATATTCTCTCTCTTCTTGTTTTACAGCTGTATGGGGAAACTTCGTCAATATGAGGTATTGTATATTATTTTTGGTATTTAATATATTTAGCTGAAATAAAATTAATTATGATCCTTCTCATCACCATATACCCCATAGGGAGAAAGCAGCAGCAGCTCATGCTGTTACTAGGGTGCTCATGAGGCAAATGAGAGCATTTTTTGAATAAAAGGTGTTCAGTCTTGGAAGTCTGTTCAGTCTTGAGTGTCTGTGATGCATGTCTGGCCCAGGATCTTCCACATTTTAGCACTTCCTGAACAGGGAGATGTTTCCAGGCACTGTGTTTAGCCTAGCTGGACCCACGGGCTTGGAGGCTGCCTTCCTGCAGCACAGACCTGACCATCTCTCTGTGATGATAAAGGCTTAAACAGCCACAAGCAGCATGCAGGTCCTCCACTGCTCCTGTAGTAACGCCTCTGAGCCTAGAAACAGTGGTGTGCTTGTGAAGTTTTTCCCTTCCACAGTTATCTGGGAAAAAATCCAGTGGTTTAGCTGCTGAAAAGCAGAAAATCTGGCAGTGTGCTCCCCCAGAATTTTGGCCATTAGAAATAGGAAGGGCTAACATATCCAAGCAAATTGTAAAGATTTTTCACAATATTGGTGCTTGCACAACTATTTGTCCTCTGGGAAGAGTCATGGGAAAGGATTAATATAGAAGATAAGAAGAGTATGGAGACAGTCTGTTTGCTACAACAAAATCTTTGCCCACAGAACACAAAATACTCCACCCTGTTGTTTTGCTAGAAAAGGGTTTAGTTATTCTGCTACCATGCTTAGTGGCACGGAGTAGAGGAAGGCTGAGACAAAGTGAACAAATTGCTGAATTTTCTGGGCACTCTCCTTCACCCAGGACAGCTTATTCCAGGATGTGGAATCTGTTCCTGTCTTAGCTGTCCCATTAATTCCTCTCAGAGTTTCCCACACTTGCTGAGAAGAGTGATCAGCGAGTAACAAAGCAGCTGCTGAACTGCTGCTGTTTGCAGGCGGAGACATCATTTGGGTTGCCGTGTTTAGTGACCAGCAAACTGTGGCAGCTGTTGCACGAGCAGCTGAGCGTTTTCAGAGGAAAGGCAAGAACCTCAGAGGGGTTTGAGGAGGGCAGGTGCTGATGAGCTTCAATATGTTGGTTCCCAGTGAACTCTCCCGGCTCAGAGATTTTGCCATTAGTTATATGTGCTTCCTTATTTGAGGAACATTTTAGGGGACTTTGAGGAAAATGTTTTGTTTGCCTCTGCGAGGAACAAAAGCTTGTTTGAAAACTAAACTGTCAGGTGCTAGTCCTTAAACTCCATGATTTATGAATAAATAATACTAGGAACCGTTTCTGAGAAGACCTTTTAATCATCTAAGGGTTTTCTAAATGCTCTTTAATTGTAGAGCAAAGACGAAAGGTTATGTATTCCACAGAAAATTCCTGAAAGCTTCTTTTGAAGCTTTCAGTTTTGGGGAAAATTTGAAGAATTTACAAGAATTATATAATATGGTTTCCTCATAATAAATTCATACTGTGTTAACTGGAGTTTTTATTTATTTGTCACTATTACAATAAATTACAGTTTGTTATGAAAAGGTGGTCTGGGCCTGCATGGCTCAGTCTAGGAGTTTCCTGCTGTCCTTTCTGATGAGACAAAAGAAATCTGTTCAGTGAGATTTTTGCCTCGGTAATACAGGACTAACTTTAGTAAGAGAGTTTCCCAGAAGGATATGAAGTGAATCATTGCTGTAGCTACTAGCAGTGTGGCATATATATTTATACATACACCTACTTAACAAAGGGCCTTCTGTTTCTCGTGTAATGACTTCTGATCCCAACTAAAGGAGCTCTGTTTTATTTGAAAGAACTCTGTTTTTTTATGCTGGATGGGCATGAATCCTCCAGTATGCAAAAGCTTACTACTGTGAGGCTTGATTAAAGAATTCACCTTTCTGAGAGAGGGTGTAATTGGGGAAGAAAAATAATCTTGGGAACTTGAGGAAAATCATACAGACTAGATGCAAGAGGTAAAATTTAAAAATACATATTCTGCATTTTTAGAAATTTATACAGAGGATGGAAACTCCTAGTTGTGTTGGATATATTACACAATTGCATGCTAAATAAGACCAACAGATTTGTTTTCGCAAGTCAGCTTGACATCCTTCATCCTTCAGAGTATAGGCTTGGCTTCACGTCACAGAAGTAGTGTCCATGTGAAAAGTCACTGTTGCTTCAGTATGTTTTCTTCCTTGTTTTTATAAAAGCTCAAAGTCAAAGCCAATCAGGTTTGTTCTTCTCTCTTTTAGATTGGAATTACAGTTGTGACAGGAAGGGCAAATGTTTTATTAGCATATTTGTAGCATACAGTAGAAACAGACCCTCAAAAAGGCACCTTAGAGACTTTCATGGTAAAGTTACACTGAAAATGTTTCTTCTAACCCTACCCTTGGTGTAGTATTTGGACAATTTTTTACACTAAAGTGAAGTTTCTCTGTAAAATGAACACCATCTTGAGTGTTACTGCAATTTCCTATGAGCCTGGTTCTGGGTCTGCTGAACTCTGTGGCAGGACTATAGTTCAGCCGAGTTTAGTGGACATGGGTCATCCACTTTGATTTTCTCTGTGTCTATGAAATAAAACTAACTTCTGTTAAAAATGTATTGCATGTGTATTATAGTGAATATTGTTTAGTTATGGACTATTTTCTTTCCGACAGGTCTCTTCAAGAAAATGGAGAGCAAAAGGTGGAAAGTAAAATAGAGGAGGTTAGTTTGACAATTGTTGCAGTCCGTTCTGAAGTCTCTATTTTACTCATTCCGTACTGGAATAAATTATATAACCCTTTCTGTTACTGTTAATTTTGCTAAAACCTTTCAAAGCATTAGATCCGTGTCCATACTGGTTTTCATTATAGCGGTGTTTCTGATGTTGGTTAGTGACTCTTCTCCTTCTCTATCTTTTCCTCTAAACCTTTCCTTGAAGCTGTAACCCTAGAGCTACTCACTTGCTGCAGAGATTTCACAGTGGTCATAGTCCTCCTAAGAGCTGACCTTTGTTACTGAACACAGGATTTAATGTACAAATTCTTTCCTCTGTCATCCTTTCAAAATGTGAATTAGGCATCAGCTTCAGTGCTAATGTAATATTCCCCCAAAGTGTTTTCCTTTGTTCTTAGCTTTTGAGCTAATATATTTTAGTTGTTTTTGTAGGTTGGGGCTGGTTTGCACCATTAATGCTTTAAGCACAAATACTTGAAATTTCTGAAGCAGATGCAGGTGTTAGCACACTGGTGGTTCTGAATTTCTATACCAGTGTTTCTGAGTTTCCATTTAAGCCTTCTGGATTTTGTTTAAAGCTTTAGTTGTGCAGTGTCTTGAACAATCAGAACCAGTAGGGCATTTTGAGGGACTAGATCCTGCTCCACGGAGCTCTATCTTATTGAGTATAAAAATGCTGTATTTCATCGTAACATAAATATGCAGCTTATTTCAGTTTATGAAGTTCTGAATTGTCTAGCTCTGACCAGCAGTGTTTATATAAAATGGATGAACGGTAGGCGGCAATGTGCTGCTATTTAGTAACATCTCAAGTGATACCTGCCAGCAACTTTAAACTTATATAGCCCTGTATGTTAAATTTTGTGACAGGCTTTAGTGCATTTAATGAGCATTTAGGAACTTGTTTCTGCTGTTAGAATTTTGGATGATAAAGAACTTGAAATTGATGCTGACTTCACTGATTCTCACTTTCAAAGCTATGAAAATGCAAATAGAAAATTTGGTAGATGAACTTCATTGTACAGAAAATCTTAATAAAATCTTTTAGAAATTAAAAGCCAAAATGTGTTTTACAACAGAATTTGAGAGTATGCCTTGGCATTTTAAAGATAATATTTCTTTAACTTCTCATACCGTGTTCTGAGAGAATTGCAGCTGTTGCACAGGAGCTAATGCACCTTTCTTTGTATCCACTGAAGGATGTGTATATGCTGCCTTTCTAAGTAGCTGGAGTTTTCCTGGCTATCCTGTTGTGCTGTAGCTCAATATTAGAAGCTGTCTTGAATCGCCTTCGGCAAGTCACTCATGACTGCGTTTAGCTAAATAGGAATCATAATCTTGGGTATTCTTACCCACATTTTGAGTCACCACATTAGCTGTGGAGGTGCATGGATGGTAAGCAAAGGGAATTCACGCTGTAGCTGATTTGATTTTGGTAAAATAGCTGATCTGCTTTCAAGTTAAAAAAAATGGTTTTAAGGGCTTTTTTTTTTTAATTTTACAAAGAAGAGTGCTGAAAATGCAGCTTTTAGAGTGTCTTCAGTGAAGCTCTTCATATAAGTATGACTATTTGCATGATTCTTGTGTTAAAATAACTTATGAATATTTTGCGATGTAAATCTTGTTCTTCACAGATTAAATTTTGCTCCTTTACTTTAGGCTGTTGCACCTCTAAGGGAGAAAATCAAAGATCTAGAGAAAAGGTAAGTGTCTTATACTAAGTTTGTGACTTGTCTGAGAAGCAATTTCTGTTTTATAGCAGACAGATGTGTGTATGTTTTGTGTACACTCTTGATACCTTTGAGAACTGGGGCCTTGAATGCCAGGAGGCATTAATGCATGTCTAAATAATGCTCAGGCTGAATAGTCTCATTGAAGTAATTGGGAATGCTTGATTTTTGTGATGTTCAGATGCTGTGAAGGAATTGGTTTGTCCTCTTGGTGCACAGGTTACCATGATTTGCTAAGTCAAATACAGGTGTGTACTAAAATTTGTTTCAGCCACCAGAGACTGAAAAGAAATATGTTTTACTTTGGATTCCCCATGCTTATGATCACTTACAATGTTTAGCTCACCATTAGATTGTGAATCTTGGTCTATGCACGTGCTTTGGATGAGTACAAGCAACAGACTTGTTCTCTCAGGGTTGGTTAAGAGAAGGTGATACTCTTGAATTAAAGTACATGATATGATTGAGGAAAGCAGACAAGCTTTTAAGTGAATAGCAAATCCTAGGTTAAACGCAAGTGTTAAATTTGAAGAGGTTCTGGGCCATAGTTCCTCAAACCCTTTAAGTTGAGGTAGTCGTTTGTTTGTTTTTTTTAAGGTTGGCTGGGAGGGGAGGCTGACCAATCTCTCCCTGGCTGCTTATTCCATCTTGCAATGTCCTTTCTTCATGTTTATGCCAGCACACCCATTTGTGTGGCTGATAGTATACAGGATGAAGAAACTAAAGCATTTCAGTTCCGCCCCCCCCAAGCAGCTCCTTTCCGTGCCAGCCTGGCTGCCTTGAAACTGTATCAGTTCATGAGTCCCAGTTTTTACTTGGACAGATGCTTTTCATCACAAAGAAAGGTCTGGAATAGGAGTAGGAATTATCAGTTGTGACAAGGGCATGGCTACTTTTGCCAGTGATGCTGTTTCATAAATGATGCTCTTGATGTGCCAGGCACACAGCTAGTAGGGAATGCTGTTTTACAAAGGGTTGAAACTTGCCTCGTTCAAGCAGTGCCAATAAGCCTGTGTGGTTACATATGTCACACTGGTGGCTAGCGTGCTGTTCCTCTCGAGGCGGCAGAATTACACTCCTGTCAGCCACATCAACACGCACAGCGATTTGAGTTTGGTCAGTTTATTAGGGAGCAGTTGCCCTTCCACAAAAGTTTTGATTTTGTTAAAATCAACTTGAAAAATTCACTAATCTGTCATGTGCAGTTTATTTTAGGAAGAATATTGATATATTTGCTCATCTCTTAATGCAAACATGGAGCTGGCAATTTATGGGCAACATGAAACGAATTATAGACTGAATTACTTGTATTGGTTCCGTGTCAATTATAATGGAGAAATTGTGGAGTAATGACTTTGTGTTCAAGTGAAATTGTGGATGCCTTCTCTCTGTTCAGTTAACTTGCTTAATCTTTACTGATAGTGAAGTAATTCAAGTACTACTTTTGCCACTCAGAGAACTATTTTTATTTTATTTTTTTCAAATGAGCGTTAGGTTGTTGGGTTGGAGCTGTTAAGATAAGCTCTTCTTAGGAGGCACCTGAAAGGTCTTTCTATTTTGAGTAGTGTGCCATATATTGAGTTGTTTGAAATGTCTGTAGCAAGTCCTTAATAGTGAGGGGAAAGAAATGACATATTTTACTTCTGTACGAGCTGATATGGAATGATAATTTCTCAAAAGAGAAAGATTGCTTATGTTGTTGGGGTGTTCTTTTAAATAGTGTAGCTCTTTACCTCTGCTGCTCTGATCATCTCTGAGATGTTTCCAGGTACTGAATTTTGAATTTTATATCTGTGTAAAATGACAGTAAAAAAAACTACCCACTATTAGATGCCTAAAGGCTGTTCCTGGTAGTAAAATGTTTCTTCTCTAATGGCAATGTTTTTTTTCTGTTTTTTTTTTTTTTTTTTTTTTTTTTTTTTTTTTTTTTTTTCAACCTCATAATCAGATAACATCTGGAAGGAAGCCATGCCCATGCTTATGGGAGGCAGGAAAGACAAGAATTCCTTAAGCTAGTTTCCTAACAAAAGGTTATTTAACTGGAGCTAAAGTCGGAAGTTCGATCAAAGCAAGCATTAGGCCAGGATTAAGTCATGTCCTTGCCAGCGGCTGAGCGTTCAGCTAGATCAGTTTGAGGTTCCTGCCCACTGCCTCTAAGGCAGCCCTGGGGTGAGGAAGGGGCAGGGGTGGTTGGGAGTCCTTCTGGCAGCTGTTGGACTTCATGCTGCATTAATGTGACCATATAAACATGTCCTTAAAAATGGAGGAGATTGACTTTTATCTTGCATCTAGTCATTTGGCACATAACTCTTTTACCCTTCATAAACTCCTTACTTCAGTCTTCCCATTTGGGGAATGTTGGAAGACTATTCTGCCGCATTTCCCCTGTGCATGAAGCTGAAAATGGCCCTCATTGAAGAGTAAAAGGTTCCACAAGTGCAGAAGCATCTGTGCTCTGCTCGTGAAGAATTCCTCTTGAGTCAATGATGCAGGTTAGAAGCAAAAGAGACCAGGTACATCAGGATCCCATGGAAAAACTTCCACATGGAAAGAGTGCTGAAACATTGGCACAGGCTGCCCAGGGAAGTGGTGGAGTCACCATCCCTGTCAGTGTTCAGGAAACGTATAGATGAGGCGCTTAGGGACATGGTTCAGCAGGCATGGTGGTGAAGGGCTTTTGGTTGGACTCAATAATCTTGAAGGTCTTTTCCAGCTATAGTGATTCTATGATTCAGTCCTGGTCTGTTTGTGAGTAGATTTAATAAGTAACTGTGAACTCTTGACTTCCAGGCCTCCAATTGCTACAGCCAGTTGTATGCCTAGCCATGTGGACTAACTGGAGGACAAGAATAACCATAGCCAGAGTTCCTTCTGATGTCTTATCAATGCTTAGTTAAGGATTACCTCAGATATTGATACATTGTCAAGACTGAAATGCTTTTTACCTTAGAAAAAACATGCCATCATCCCTTTCTTTAGAGACAGTGGTTGCCAATACAGCGTAAATGGGGGGAGACAAAGTGACAGGGCCCCATGTGCGTAAAAGCATTTAAGCTCCTGAGCATTAATTTTAAGCTTAAGAGAGCACCTGAGTTTCCTCTGTCACATTATTTTATTTAAATTAATCTCCCTTAAAGAAGATTTAACGCCCTTACAGAAGAAGGTGCAAAAAACTAAGGCGAAAGTAGCTCACAGACTATCAAGACAATAGCAGTTTATCCAGTTCTGGGAAGCAAGATAAGCTCTGATGGTGAATAAGGTCTCTGGTAAGAAGGCTGAGAAATCTTAAAGATAGCTTTTTAAACTTCCTGGTTTTAACCTTTGATGAAATTTCAAGGAGATTTGTTTGAAATCAATCATATAAGTTAACCCAGTTTGTTTGCTTTTCCAGAGTTTTTAAGAAGGTTGTTCGCTCTTCAAAACTTTTTGCTTATGTTTTACTCTCTTGTGATGCCATACCAAACCCCATTACTTCTGTTCTCAAAAGACAGAAAGAAGCCCAGTGATTTTTCTACAAGAAAATTTTTTAGGCAATTTTTTTAAAACAGTTTTTTATTACTGGGTAGGTGCCTTGATGAAGGCCCAGATTCTTTAGAAAAAGGAAGTAAACATATCCTTAAAAGACCTTTGAGAGTCAGAGATTATGAAAATCATTTCTGACATTTTAAAGACAGATATATATGAAAGAAAAAGCATTCTTAAGAAGAAGCAAAGCTGAAGCTTAACACATTTTTTCTTCTTTGTTTTGGAATATTCTGTAGTTTCACCCAGAAATATCCACCGGTGAAATTTTTATCAGAAAAGGATCGCAAAAGAATATTGGTAAGTTGGTATTTAATCAGGTGTTGTGCTTGGGAAATAAAAGAACTGTGTGGAATGTAATTGGGGATAGAGGATTAATTAAAGGCATGAACAAGAATGAAGTAATTTACTACAGACCTTGTATGGGCCTGCCCTGCCTCGGAAGAAGTGCTCTTTTACTCTGCGTTCATGTGCTGAAAATACAGCATATAGGTAATAGACTTGGGCTCTGGATTGGAGGTGCTCATTAAGTTGCTGTTGTCTGTTTTCACAATTTTAAATTGTGTTGCCAAAGGTCTTGGTGCTTCCAGCTGGTTTCAGCTTGTTGAGACTGGGAAGATTTTTAGGTACATCTTGAAAGTGCAGAGAGCTGGTATGATTGATGGGGACAAAACCGAATTATGAGGCTGGAAAAGTAGCTGCCCTGCAGCACTGTTAAGATGGAACTGTGAGTCAGAGTGAGGGAGTGCTCCTGCATCGGTATCTTCTGTGCTGCTGCTGTGAGATTGCCAAGCACCAGGGGCATTTTGAGGTGGAAGAAGAGGGCCTGGTAGGTCAAGAGGAGGACTGGTTTAAGACGTTCTTAGGCTGAGTAGTGTTGCTGTATCAGCTTTTGAGTTGTACCTACAAATACTTAAAGTTAGCTGAGTGTTCAGATTACTCTTGTTTCATCTTGGGGACAATGTTGTCTGCAGGTTTTCAAGAGACAGAGGGAAGTGAAGGTGTTTAAGATGTGTATGCATGTATTTTAAATTTCTGCCTCTTTAGTAGAGAGCGAAGTCTAGGATAAATCCCCGTTAACATACCTATAGCTCTGACTTGTCTGGTGTTCTCTTTAGGCAGGACTCTTCAAAATTTAGAAGAAAAACACTGAAAAGTTGCAAATAGCATATGATTTCCTTTTATATTTTCACGGGACGAGGATTGCAAATAAAAGCAAATGTTTCTTCATCGCTATACAAAATTTATAAAAATAAGTTATCATATTTTACTTGTTTAGCTTTGCAGTGTTATCTTGTCTTTTTTTATGACAGTCTGAAGGAGATAAACTTGTAGATTGTTTCCTCCGTTGTTGAAATTGGAAGGTGTGATGAGGTAAAACGCATAGGTGGGCTTAACTGAAAATTCCTAAATAGTGAGCTCATCATACAGGCAAGTGCAGTAATGTTGCCTTAATACCATGATTTCTGTCTATAAATTAGAAAGTATTGACAAGAAAAATACCAGTGCAAGGTGTACTTGGTTTGTGGAGCTCTTAATGCTAAAACCCTTGACATAAAGATTTTTGGATATTTTGTTGATACAGCTAGGATTTTATTGCTTTGACTCTGGTTGCAAGTAGTTGGAATAAAGATGTTTCCTGCTGGCCTGGGCATGAACAGCTTCATACTTCCGTACTTCGGAGACATGAAATTAACAAAGAGAAAGTTGGTCAAAAGGATGAATGAGTTATATTGTTATTTCTTATCTGCCATGGTTGGTGACCAAATCAGTGTGAATTCAGATTGATCTTCACAAGCTTCCTACTCAAGTGGGCAGTTGCAGCTGCTATATCATCTCAATCATTGTTATGTAGGAAAAGTGTCCTTTTGAGTAGTGGAAGACAGCATCTGGAGGGCTTGCATGGTGCTTGGAAGTATGTCAGGAACAAACATAGAAATCAGCAAAGCAAGTGAACTTTCTCAGATTGTTTCCTTATTGTTCTTTAGTTTTGTGGGGGTTTTTTGTTTGTTAGTTTTCTGATGGTATGTGTTTTCCTGGATTCTGTTCAGATTTCTGCTTTTTGATAAATGTAGAGTTTTTTATTTTTTTACAACCTGGAAATATACACAACACTGACGTGAGCAGACAGCAGTTCTGTTTGTTTATAGCTCCTCCATTTGCAGATGTTTGCCAGGAGTGGAGGTATCTCACTTAAGAGCAGATTTGCTGGCACTCTGATTCACAAGAGCTCAAGTCTATTGAATCCCATCCCGCAGAGTGCGATTGCTCGCTTTTCTGAAGTGACCTTTCTTGTGCAAGCTGTTATGTTAATGTTATGGATAATAATTGTGACATAGAATCAGTCTGTTGTGAGTTTTCTCTGACTTGAATACAGTAAACCAGTGAAAACATAAAATGAAAAAAATAATGGGACGCTATGGGGCACTATGTCTCCAATCTGACTATACATAACAGAAAGGAACAAGTCTGATAAAAAAAAATTTTAAATGCCTTGCATAGAGGAAATTTAGAAATGTTCATGGCTTTCAGTAGTTGCTGAAGTTATCAAGCACTCTGGCTCTATTATGTAATTAAATGTTTTGTATTAATGAGGTCCTTTAAAAGAATATGCATTTAAGCTCCAGGTGCAGTTTTCCAACTCTGATATGGAAAAGACTTGTGTACAGTATCTGATTTTGCTTTGCAGAAAGTTGTGTTTAGAAATAGTGTGTGTTAACCTTATCTTTCTGTGGTTACGGAAAAGTTATATAGAAAGCTTCAGTGATAATCATCTCTCCTTTTTTAATGAAGCCTTGAGTAATGATTAAAAAAATAATTTACACAGTTGCTTACTTTTTCAGGGGAAATTCGTCTCCTTTTCCAGATATCTCTTTGTCTAATACCCATGGAGTTAATATATTAATAAAGCTAAGATATTTGTATTTTATGATTAAAAAAATACTTATTGATAAAGCAATTTGAATCCTTCTCAAACATTTTTTATTATTATTTCTATTTGTCCTTCTGCTTAAATATAACATAGGCAGGTGCTTCTAGTACTGCTCGGTTTCTATTTCCTTTTTTGTTTGTTTTCCCAAAAAAAAAAGGAAGATTGGGGATCAAGACATCATGTTTTACTACACCAAAGACCCATTGGGAATGTGCTGTTTGTCTTCTCTGGAATTCTGGAAATAGAAATAGAAGCAGGGAATTTTATTGGCCCTAAGGTGAAGGAATAGACTGCGATCACCTCCTGGTAACTTCTGCCTGGGTCACCATAAAAACAACTTTGGGTTAAGAAAGCTGCAGCTCTCTTTCGAGCTGGGATAAACCTCTGGCAATAACTTTTCCATGCAGATTATTTTCGCCTTTGTAAGTGGTCGTACCTGGCATGGGACTGTCCTACATCAGTGCCCACTCCTTGCCCATTCTCAGCAGCTCTTCTCCCCTCCTGCCAGTTGCAGGGCACTAGGAGCCCTGAGACTATTGCTTCCTTTTAAAGAGAGCTTCCCCTAAAGGCTCTTTCTCTTCAGGTTTGTAGTCTGGGCAGAATAGGCTTTGACTACTCCAGAGTGAGAGGATTTCAGCCATTTACATCATTCCACACACAGCATATTGTCATCGTAGCACGTGATTCATTTGTTAGATTCCTTTTGACAAATTCGTCAAGTCTATTTGTTGTTTGGTTATTTCTGACTGAAAGTGAAGAACAGACACAGTAGCTGAATCACATTTTCAAAATGTGTATTTTTTCATGCAGTCATGTAATAGCTGACGCCACACTGGGATTTCCAAGTTCATTAATTTTTTGAGAGTAGTTATCTATTACTTCTTTGTGCGCACTCAAAAAGAGCTTATGAAGGGCAGAGATATGTCTGTTAGGATGTGTCTCACAGCCTGCAGTTCCACTGCTATGTTGACTGTTCAGTACTGAGTTCAGTGATATTTCTTTTTAACTCTTAAAACTGAGCTGCTGAAAGGGAAAAAAAGGGAAAAGAGGAGTTGTTTAACTCCCCTTCTTTTACATGTACTACTTAAAATTTAAATACTTAAAATCCACTTGTTTCTTTATAGTAAAACATGAAGCTTTAAAAGGTGCAAATGTTGGGTGTTGGAGCTAATGGTGTCAGAGGCTGAAATTTAGGGGGTGGGATTATGAATCCAGTAAAACAGAAGAGACAGTTTTGCTTTTAGCAAATATTTTTAGAAAGGAGGTTTTCAAAGATTTTTGTTTGAGAATACCCTTCCTTCTCTGAAGAATGAAAGAATTCATAGTACTTGCTTAGGCAACTAAGGGTATTTTCCATTAAATCCATGTCTGGTTTTGATATCCTTGATATTACAGAGCTTATACAAAAATAACCTGGCATTTTGTTGCCAAGTAGGAGTGGAAGATAGGAATGGAAATAGGAGTGGAAGAGAATCCTTTTGGGGTGTTTTTCTGCTTTACTGTGATATAAACAGGCACAATCCAGTTTGAAGGAAAAAGGAAAATAATTTATTTTTTTCAAAGATATTGTTGATGTGAATAAATCAGCTAAAGTTCTGGACTGACAGTGATGAAACATGCCAAGCATCTTTCTTGAAATTTTCAATTTCCTAAATATTGGGGAGGATCTTTAAACATGGAAATGGAGTTATTTCCCCTGGGTAAGCAAAGATCTGAAAGCTACTGTTCTTCTGTCTTCATGTTTGTGGACTTTGTCTGGTGTTTCTTTAAAAAGAAAAAAAAAAATTCATACCAACTGTCCTAACGCAGATAACTGGAGGAGCAGGGTTTGTGGGTTCTCATCTTACTGACAAACTAATGATGGATGGCCATGAGGTTACAGTTGTGGACAACTTCTTTACGGGCAGGAAAAGAAATGTGGAGCACTGGATTGGTCATGAGAACTTCGAACTGATAAATCATGATGTCGTTGAGCCCCTGTACATTGAAGGTGAGTAACCTGTGCTTTGGAAGCTGCACTTTGTTATGCTTTACCCTCTGAGCATGTTTGTAAAGAACTCCGATTTATGCACAGACATGTGGATTGCTCCATCTAGTAGTTTTTGTTTATTATTAGCCCAATTTTGGTGATCATCACAGAGTGAGAGGTTGAGGGCTGTTGTCTTTGAAACAGTTACTTCTCCGTGGCAAGGCGGGTATGAGGAAGGAAATTTTACAAACTTTGTAATATGATAGTGATTTTGTGGGAACACAGAGGCAATGATAGGTTGTCTGTCTGTCTCCATCCGATGTCGCACATCCCTGTGTGCATCCTTCCTCACTCTGCAACGTAGATACATAATGGGTCGTGAATCTAAATTCACAAGTGCTTTTGCACTAGCTTGCATCCGTCCTGCAGCTCTCTATGGTCAGCTGAGAGGAAGAGAAGCAGTGTGAGAGGGCAGGTCAGCTCACTTTTCTTATCTGGCGCTTTTTTTTTTTTTATGGAAAACAATGCTCCTCTTTTATTTACAGGCTTTCTACAACAGCCTGTCGAAGAGGAAGGCAACAGTACTGAATTGTCCCCATTTTCAGAAAGAAAAAGTTAAACCATCCTGATTCGAAAAAGTTAGAAATAACTCAGTGTCTAACTTGTCATAAACTTCAGAATATTATGCTGAATTGCAAGACAGCATTAGTTAAAGTATATTTATACTAGATGCAAATATATGTACAGACTTACGAAATAAATCAGCAGGTACTAGATCAATGAAAATGTTATTCCAGCCACACTGGCATTGTGGTTTTGGCTTATTCCCTTAAAACTTTGTAGAAATGTTGTTATTTTATTTTTAAAAGAACAATAAATCTCAGGCTATATGTGTGTGTGTGTATATATATATATATTTAATTCTTGCTGTATTCTAATGCATTGAATTTGAGAGGAAAAACATCTCTAGCAATTTTATTTCTTGTGATTTATCTTGACAGTACCACTGAAACAGTTCTACAAATGTGTGCTCTCCTCTGTTCTTACAGCGTATTGGTTCCGTTACTTACTTTGGTTCAGTCTCTTACTGCTTCTGCTTCCACTGATGATGTGATGTGTAATGGGATCTGAGTAATTGGTGCTCTGTTCACTGCAGATGCTGGTAGCCTATAGCTTGGCCAGTTCTGTCAGCGTTCCTAATCTTTTCCCTGCGCTTTCTTTCTAACTGACTGTATTTGAGGCCTCTTCAGAGAATTAGCAGTTCAGCTGTTGCTGCTGTCCAGTAGTGGGTGGTAGCGAGTGGCAGTTCCAAGATGCTTATGTGAACTCTCCTGTGCCCTCTGGATTTAAGACACCAATTCCCATTTCATGCTAATCTTAATTTACACCATGAGCTTCAGTGAGCAGTTCGCTGAATTTCTTCTCATTCTTCAACAATTTAAAGTAAAGATGGCACAGTTAAATACTAAAGCAAAATTAACTTTGATATTCTGATATGGAACTGTGATAAAAATTTGCTTGGGTTTTAAAAACAGTGGTGAGTTTATAGTCCTACATAGGAAAGAGGGTAGGAGGATAGACTTCAAGGGGGAAAAAAAAAAGATGAAACAGTAAAGATAGTTATTTTAACAGATGCACAAATCAGTTTTGTTGTTGTGTTCTTCTGCTTTCCCTTTTGGCATATGGCTCATTTCATCTCAGTCACTGTTAGAACTGACTTCTAGACTCTTTTATTCGTAAATAGGACTTGGAATAAACTGGGGTTGTGACAAAAGCAATTTTGAAGAAACAGGTTTTATCTGGGGTATTTCTAATTGTTTGCAGTTGTATTTGAACTAGCTCATATCAGAATGTTTAAGACATTTCAAAGAAAAATCAGTGGTTTATTTAGTAAGAAATGTCATTTCTAATCTAGACAGAGGAGTGTATGCACAGTCTGTTGTGTTTAAATCTCTGATTCATGGCATGAAGAGGCAAACTGCATTTTTGGGTCTAAATCTCACTGGCCAGAAACACCTAAGCATACACATTTTGGCTCTTGATTCTATGATAATTATGTGGTGCTGAGTGACTTCCTCTTCCTCCAGTAGGATTTCCTTTAGTTTAGCATTGTGGGAAGTTGATGTCAGCAGGAAACACAAGAACACGTAGCTTTCACTGAGGCTTTTTTCAAGAAGAAAAACAAGGTCTCCGATTTCTTTTTTCAAATGAAAGTAACTTTTGGGGTATCAGAAGGCAGCAACTAGTCAAAAAAGTACACAAGTACCACTCACAAGACAGCTATGTATATATGCATGCACTGGTGTCACTGTGATCACTCCATGGTGATTGATTTGTACTAAAAACGACCAAATGAAATTTAACATCAAGTGTATGTAGAAACGAAAAAAAGTACTTCATTAGTTTGCATAATCACTGAGGATTAGGGCTGTCTTTGTTTATATCCAGATTTGTTAGTTAGGACCACACAAGATGGTTGACCCTGTGCCTTTGGGGAACTGTCCCATTCTCTCCCATTTTGTTCTATTTAATATGATTAGCAATTTCACTCAGGAGCCAGGTGGGCACTTCTATGCTAAAATGCCATTTTACTGGCATACTAAACTACTGGAAAAAAAGGAGAGGAAAAAAAAAAAAAGGAATTTCAAGGTGAAGCCATAAGATGGCAGTCATACCACAACATGGGCCCTTAAAAGCAATTACTGCAGTCTTGGGCTGGAGGGCTGCTTATCAGCTCCTATTAGATATTTGCACCTTCCTGTCCACAAGAGCTGCAGCAGCAGAATAACTGCCAGAAATCTTGTGGCAAGTGTGTGCGGCCCCTGTCCTGCCGCTCCTGGCTCTTCTTGTTTCTTTGGCAACCTTTGGAAGCCTTACAGGCAACCTTTCAGGAATAGATTTGAAGGAAGTTTTCTCGTCAGCTGGACAGTGGACTAGACATAGAACAGGGCAAATGTGATTCTGAATATACACAACTTTTTGTGATAAATGTTGTGATCACAAAGAAACTATTGAAATGAATGATGTGAAATACTTGGACCTGGTAGTGCTTTTAGAGTGGTAAACTTTTGTCAAAAATTTTTGACAAAACTTTTGTCAAAAATTTTTGACAAAAGTTTTGTCAAAAAAAGAACTTTATTATCATAAGCACTGCATTAAGTTTTTTTCGAGAGTGAATTGTGTTACAATAGTAGTAGACTGGTTGAAATGAATTATCGGCCCATTAACATTTGGGAAACATTTTCCTCCTATTTAGAATCAAGGAATAAGATGCAAAAATTAGCTGCTACAGTGCCATTAGCCTTGTAGAGCTGTATGTTATAGACACTTAAGGTCTGGAGTTGCACAGTTGTGTTTTTACCATCTCCTCCATGAATCTGAAGTAAAAATGGGTCTGGAGATACCCCAAGAGTTTCATCAGCAGTGACTCAGCTGAACTCATTCTGGTGACCACAACTGCACACGATGTTCTGAGTGCTTCATCGTTACATCGAGCAAATGATAAAGCTAAGAAAGACTTTTCCCTTTTGCAATGATGTTCAGGATAGTCATCAAGTGTTATGTTTTTAGCCAGAAGTTTTGTTTACAGAATTCTTTTTTCCTTCCCCAGGTATATTGCTCTAGCTGCTTTATTTTTGAACTGTAGGAGCAGAGCTACAGAGTGGAAATTTTGTTGATGGCCTCCAACACTTCACCATTTAACATGGAGCTTTCAGGAAAATATGACACTGCTAAAATTGGGGTCTGTGTCAGCTGAATGCAAATGGGGCTGTTTCTTTTTGCTGAGGATAACGAGCAATTCCATTCTGACATTCGAAGATACTCTTGAAAACACATGTCAATGTGAATTACATAATGCGAATAAAGTGAGAAGAACAGTGTTTGTATGTGGTAGGTTAGGAGGGACTACTTTATCTCTTGATTTCTGTGACAAGTTACAAGAATCGGTATGAAGATCAGTTACCTAAAGCTGATCTTTATTTCTTGATTTTAGCAATCCAATTTCTGGCAAGGAGCTCTTAAGCTCTGTTTTCAGTAGCTGTTGCAAATACAAAGGTGATTTGGGCTCTATATTGGTCTCTTGGAACTTTTATTGAAGAGGTTCCCAGATGATGGGTTAAGAGGACATTTTGCAGGTTGAGAAGTGTTGAAGATGAGCACATGGCATACCTAGTAGTAAGGAGATTGGCATTTAGAGTTTTCAAAATGGATTAAGTTGTTATTTTAAACATGTATGTGCTTGTTAATAACATTATTTACAAAACTGCAATAAGTCATAGGCTTGACTGGGGCTAACAGTGCTTTTATTTTTAAGGGCTCTGCTGGTTTTGTGCATCTGAGTTGACTCTTCAAATACAGCTTTTAACTTGTTATGTAGCTGCCCTCAGTATGTTGCATTTTGAGCAACTGTTTTAGTAGAATTTTAAGACCTTAATCTCCATTTAACTGATCTGGAATTTCATAAACTATTTTTATAAAAAAAAAAAAATAAATAAATAATTGTTGCTTTTGAGTACTTTCATCCATGATCTTCATCTCCGTAGTCTTCATTCTCTATGTCAAATATTTACGTCATTCAACTTGATGCCTTGTAATTTGTGTATGTAGGGTAAAGTCATGGCAAGAGAGAAGGCAGCGTGTGCCACCTGAGGCTTTTTATCCAGAGCCAGGTGCAGTGGTGCCCAGATCTGTGGTGAAGCTCTTTAAATCCCCCAGAAAAAATCAATATGAAACCTTAAGAAAGCTGCAATATGCCTTAAATTAGAGTATAATGAAATAGATCATGGAATGATTTGAGGGTTTCACAGAGCAATGTTCAGTAATATATTACTGGTTTTGACTTCTGGCAGGCAGTTTTTCCACAGAAAGGGGCTGTTTTTTGAGGGGGCTGAGGAGAGAGGTGGCATTTTGAGAGGCAGTGTTGAACTCATAAAGAAAGCTGTTTTTTTCTTTGTTTTTAATCTTTAGGCAGATGCAGAATGTTTTGTGGTCAGTACAGAGACAACAGTGTTAAGGAGGAGGACGAATGACAGCCCTGCCACAGCTAATACTTAATAATCTGCAGTAAAAATACACTATTGGCACCGATTTAATATCCTGGGCTAAGATAAGAGCACCATAGGATCATTTTCTGCTTTATGCTTGTACAATAAATACATGGCTCTGACCAGCTCTGTCAGGTTTGTTTTTAGCATTCAAAAAATAATGCTGTAAAAGCTGATTATGAATTTATATTTCAAGTTATTTATTTCCATAAGTAGCTCTGTGCAGCAGAAATGGCTGCCTTCCCTGTGTTGGCTTCTCTGGTCTGAGCAGCATGTGACTGCTGCAGCTGTTCTGTGCGAAAAAACCCCTGTAACCTGTGTAACCTGTAACAAATTGCTTGTGTGCTCCTGATCAAAGCTTTTCTGCTTAACACTTGCTGGCTGGCAAGTGATGGATACAGGTGCTTATTGGACTTAGTGACCTCCTTAATCAGTTGTGGTCCTGTAACACACGTTGAAATTAGAATTTGAACATGAAGATCATTTCCAAGCTTTGCAACCGAATCACAGAATGGCTGAGGTTGGACGGGACGTCTAGAGATAATCCAGTCCAACCCCCTGCTCAAGCAGGGTCCTAGGAAGTGTGTTGGATTCTCTCCTTGCTGCCCATTCTGTATGTACCTGGTGCTCACACACACTGATATTCCTGGAAAATAAAGACAGGAGATTCTAGGGAGAGCAGCTTTATTGCAACATATTGTAAATGTGAGTGGTTTTGTCATATGCTTTTTGCTTTACTGAATACTCAAGACAACAGAATTTAGGTCTTACAGATGCTGTATCTACTAAACTATAGTGTTTCCAAAGTTTTTATCACATTAAAAAAATAGAAATTCATTTTGGCTATTGATCTGTAAGGAATATGCTGTATTACTGTAATGTTATTGATGCTGATTATAGATCTATGTGAAGATGGTATTGTAAATAACAGGTAACAAAGGTTAAAGATTTTGTTGCATTTTATCAGATGATATTAGCATTTTCACAATGTAAATGGTAGCTTAGATTATAGTGCCAGCTTCTGTCTCTGCTTTTTAAAATGGATTTATTTTATTGCTTTTTTCAGCGTAAACTTGCAAAATCTACATTTTTTTTAAATGAGAGGCAACTTCATTATGTTTTCCCACTGTAGGTGTTACACAAATTGTCCATTCTAATCTGTTAAAAAATCAACACAAATACAGGCACATAAAAATTTGAGCTGCATCTCAGTTTTACTAAAGACTTTGGTTAGAGTAAGTGCAGTTTCTGTGCAAGAGATTCAGTTTATGCTTTGTTATGGTTCAGCTGATGCACTTGTAACTAAGACATTTCCATTTGCAGTGCCTGGGTCTGCTTGAAAACAATCTTGGTGTATACAAGTTTAAAATTTGCCTTCAGGTTTTTAGTCCCCAAAAGTAACTTCTTGGTGCCAAGCTAACTAGAACATAGTAAACGTTATCTCAAATTTAAAACTTTCCTGGATAATGTCTTTTTTTTATGGCTTCTGCTCTTTGATGAGCCTCTTGCTGTCATGTTCATAGAGTTTTACAGATTTGTAGCCCCTAATATGAGTCAACAGTGAAAACCTTTGAGCTTGTGTTTTTGTTCCGCTGTGGTCCCTATTTATATACTTAAGGCTTTGCACAGCCTTGTACACAGTCAATTTTTAGTTTGCACTATGGCTTAATTGCAAAGCCAGCTCAAGGCTCATTAGCAGGCACAATTAAATATCGTGAAATCTGTTTTTCTTAATGAGAAGGGGGGAGAAGTGGAGAGCAGCTGCAGACTGCATTTGCACGTATGGTCCTGTCTGTGCTCTTTCCAGACACCCCAACCTGTTAATCCTCTGCAGAGCAGTAGCTTGACTAGCTCACCACCGCTTGGCCTTGACTAGAGTTGAAGCTGCTTAAATAGCGTCCTGCTTTGTCTGTGCCAAAGCCGAGGACGTTGTCACCCACACTAGGGTGTACAGCTGTTTTTGTCTGGAACATCTGTTTGCATGATGAAACTCTTAGGGAGGAGTACTGAGTTTGCTTGACTCTTTACTTGACAGTGGGTTGTTTAAACCTGACAGTTAAAGGGAAGTGGAACTTCCCTTTGTACGTGTCTTGAGATCCTGAGCTTGATAGCACCATTGAGTGAGGCATCTGGGTAGAAAATTTGCCCCTCCATCTTCTTGAAAGGCCTGGCACTCTTTAAAAACAACCAATGCTTTGATCTGGTCTCAAGCTAGATACTCTTAACGATTTCTGGGGCAAGGGAGAAAGGTCCTGGAGCTGGCTGACTCCCTGCAGGTTTAATCCAGAAGATGGCCCTCTGCCCTCTGGCAAATGCCCCGTGTTCCTCCCATCTGCCAGCTCTGCCTTTGCTGAACCTTTTTCATAGGGAAGAGGTCTGTTTTTGCTGTTGTGAGTAGGGGAGGAGGAAGCCTGTTGAGGCAAGTGTAGAGATGTCCGCACTGTGGGCAGATTAAGGCCCCCTGCTTTTGTTTTTCCTCCCAGATTCTGCACTCCAAAGCAATTGAGAACTGGGAAAAAAAGGGAGGAAGAAGGACCAGTGGAGGAAGGAGCTGCTTCCGCTTTTGTGTGGAAGTGTGTGTTAACACTTACTTCTGCCTCTGAAAATTATAAGGAATCTTTGGAGGTTTTTCTAGGGGGTTGCACTTGTTTCTATTTTGTAATTATATGTCTATGTGGATAATTGCAGGCTGAACTGTAACATCAAGAGATAGGAGAGGAAGCTTTCGGGCCTCTCCTTCATTATAGGAGTGTTCCTATAGAAGCAGCCGTGTCAGAATGTCATAGGTCTGGAGCAAGGGGTGAAGGGAAGCAGGGAAGGGGCCGCTTCCCTTGCCGCAGAGTTGGTTCGAGCAGTAACTTACTTGACGGACATAAATGCTTTTGAAGTGACACTTTCTCTCTGCAAAAATTCCACCAAAGCCTATGGAAAAGCAGTGTTAGAAAGGGGTGACAGGGAGCACCTACAGAGGGACAGCTAGAGACCACACTCGGTTTACCTGTGTCGTGTAGGTGGCTTCAGCTGTCACTTGTCAATTCACTTCTGAGCCACCCTGCTTGCAGCAGCTTGTGCAGCCCAGCAGCAGCAGTAAATGCAGTCCTCAAGCACTGCTCTCGTCTCGAGTTTTTTAGGAGTATGACAAATAGCAGAGTAGCCTGCTCCATGAAATCACATTTCTATGCGTTTCTTATGTGAAAACAAGTTCTCAGCAGTAAGAAACATCTGCTGAAATTCCATCCCTCTAGTAGCACTCTGAGCTGATTTGGAATTGCTGCTATAGAGATTAAACGCTGAAGACCAGAGAAATCATGGCAAGGTGTCAGAACTGGATTTGTTTTGTGGCGCCTGTTTGAGAATACAAATGTCATTACTCTGTCAAGACAGTAAGACTTAAGTGTGATGGAATCATACAGATCATCTTAAACTTGACTGTTTGTTTATGCTGAGAGGTAATTGTTTTGCCTGATGAAATTTGTCTTGAAATATTTTATCATGAAAACATTTATTATTTTGCAGGCTTTATTGTATTGTGTTAGGGCAATTTTTCCTTTGGGGTAAAAGTTAAGTACTCTGTTTAACTTCAGTGGATCTCCTAGAGTTGAGCCGTTTCAGGCACATGAGCTGGATTTACCCACTGGCTTTAAAAATACCATTTAATCCTGAAAAATGTTAATACATGTGCAAACACCTCAAAGATGGGAAGGTAGATTAAATACCACACCTTGCCAACTTTTCCTTTTTTTTTTTTTTTTTTTTTTATTACAGAACATGTTTATCTTAAAAGAGGGTATGATTTTTTTTAATAATTAAGATATACTTGTGTTTTGGAAGCTTATGTCTACTGTAAAGTTTTTGGTTACTTAAAGGATTGTTGTAAGGTAGTAAATACATTCCACATGGATAAAACAAGCTGCTTTTGTACACTTTAATACTAATAGTTTTGTCTTTAGATATTAGAGGTAAGGATACATGCTTGCCTTGTCAAATGAAACTGGGAAATAAGGAATAGGGAGAATCTTTAACAAATATATATATGTATATATATATATAACTTCTAAGTGTTTTTTTCAGCTAGTTGAGTGCAGGTTGTAACTTAATATTTGATTATTTTTCCTACTAGTGGTATCTTATATGTAACCTGTGCTGTTTAAACAAGTGTAATTAAATTTTAATGAGGAGGAAAAAAGGAAAATTTGGGAAGTTTCAGTCTTTTTATTTGCAAGTTGAGGATGCTTCTATCTTTTTTTCTGACTGAATGCCTAATGTAAAAATGGAGAACAAAGTTCATTATTTCACGGATACTGTGAAAGTTAAACCTGGTAGAGGGCTGCTGATAATCAATTGTTGTCCAGGAATGGGATTATATTTTGTATTGATGTCATTTTATGTTACCTGTTACATATAAAACGACTGGGAAGATGTTCAAAAAATTTTGAGTATATCACCAAATCAATAGCATTCTGTTCTAGAATAAGACAGCATTTTCCCTTGCCTTCTGCAACATTGTCTCCCAGCAGCCAGCTTTGACTTTTTCAAGTTCCTTAGGATTTGAGTGCCAGCTCTCCTTTAAAAAGCAAACTTTCCTTTTGCAGCACAAAGAAGGAATAATTTTTCCATTTTTTCATCCTTTCACCTTGATTCTAATTCTTCATAATGTTTTGGTTCCTTTTTTTGGATGACCACTTAAGAAAAATACTCTGAAGCTGGTTGTCATATAAGAAACGTGGGAGGAATAAAACATTGCATGTCCTCTTGCAGCTTCTAGCATTGGCTCTGAAGTATCTATAAGTAAAATTTTTACAAGTGGAAAAATCTAAGCACCCCAAATCTCTATATCTGTCTCAGCAATATTGTTATTCATTAAACTTTAGCTTTGGTTCTACTGAAAATTAAGACTTGCTGTAGGTTATAGTAGATTTGCATACATGTCATCTGCAGGTAGGAGTACAGTAAATGCTGAGTTCCAGTGTTAGGACAGGCAAAAACAAATGCTTGTTTCTTGACTCCCTAAGGCTTTCTCATTTAATGTGCTACACAGGAAAATAATGGTGCTTTTTTCTTTTTTTCCCCTCCCATCCTGTTCTGTAGTGGACCAGATCTATCATCTAGCATCTCCTGCTTCTCCTCCAAATTACATGTATAATCCTATAAAAACATTAAAAACCAACACTATTGGGACATTAAACATGCTCGGTGAGTCAAAGTCTTTTTTTTCTTCTTACTTAATGTTGTTCGACCTAAACACCTGGACAGAGTTGGGCAGGAAGGGCAACTGAGTCGTGTGTGTATTCAGATATACAGAGACAGAATCTTCTGATTCTTTAAGACAGATGGGTGGTTGTTTCCAGACACACACACACACACACACACACACACACACACACACACACACACACACACACACTGCCTTTGTAGACTGTTATTTTTTGGTTTTGTTTTTCTTTTAGCATATCTGCAGGTGAGCTCTGACAGCATCCCAGATTAGGTGTTAAAGCATAAGAACTTCCATATTTGTTGTGTGGCTACGGAGCAAAACCTGTGCAGTAATTATAGAAATCATAGGAACAAATAAGAGCATGGGATTTTCTTTACAGTGACGTTGCAGTACTGACTGCAATTCCTATCGTGCTGACTTTGACTTGCTCATAGCAGATAATTACAAGGCAAAATTCTCAGCTTTAGCTACCTTTTTACATGCTGTTGAGGAATGTGCCTGTAAATAGAGGACCTGAAGTCTTTACTGTTTTTCCTTCACAGCTTTAATCTATTTGACATGTGCTGTTGTTTGAACTGGGTGCCTGCAACCATAGAAGTTATCATGAGGCAAAAAAATCGTCTGGGTCCAACCTCTGCTGAGTTTCTCATATGAGAGATGCTGTTGGGTGCAGTTCAGAAAAGTAAATGATTTAGAAGCTGCTGGGCCACCAGAGAGTTGCTTGGCCCAGAACAGAGTTTTGTTTCCTTGGCTGTGTCAACTTTAAGGTTACAAAAGCTGCTGAAATAAAGTACAGAGTAATCCCAAATGCTGGGTGGATTGTCACGACTGTTTAAATCGACAGTGATTATAAGTGAGGAAAGATGTTAGGTTCTGTCTTATAATAGGTTCTTTTGGGTTTTTGTTTTGTTTGTTTTGTTTTGTTTTAATCGTCCTTCTGATTTTGGTGATCGAACCACAGTGTGTTGTTTCAAGATGTTAATTCCCTAACTGGCATGGTTTATGCTTACTTGGCCTTTATTTAGATCATAATATATAAAGTTCTGGGTATTGGTTCAGTGTAACTTCTAGTCCCAGAAAGAAACACCTCACACATGGGGTGTGCCCTTTCACAGCTTCTCAAGGCCCTAGCTTGAGATTGCGAGCAACAAGTGTGATTTGCAGCTAGCTATTACTACTGGTGGAAAAAGTTCCTTTTAAAAACATGTTTAAACATGATTAGAGTAAAGCAGCAAGCACAAACGATTCTTTCACTTGCCGAACTTATGTCCCCCCCCTCCCCCTTATTCCCTAAAATCTAGGGTTAGCCAAACGTGTTGGGGCACGGCTGCTACTGGCCTCTACGTCGGAAGTATATGGAGGTAAGGACAAAAGCCTTGCTAGAGCTCTTGAGGTATCACTAACCAATGGATATTTGCAAATCTGCCAATGGACGTTAGTGTCAAGATGATATATTTTGCCTTACCTTGATTTCTTCATCAGGTCCACTACTCGCAGTTTAAAACGTGTTGCATTAGTACTTATTTTATTAAGTACTTTGACCAAGTGGTGGAAACAGGCTCTGACTATTGTTTGTAACGTTCCTACATCTTGGTTTATGACTTTGCATAAAGGCTTTGGGGGGGGCATTTTGAATGTTGAACTCTGATTAGAATCTAGAATGAAGTATTATCATTACAGTGAATGCCCTTTTACTGAGTGACGTTGAAAGTGGTATTTTTTAAATATGTAGGCCAGAGGCTTGTTCAGCTACATAACACTAGTGATCTGCCAAAAGGTTCATTACACGTGGACAATTTTTCTGTTGACAAAAGACGGTTTGTTTTTTTCCACAGATCCTGAAGTTCATCCTCAAAATGAGGATTACTGGGGCCACGTGAATCCAATAGGCCCCAGAGCCTGCTATGATGAAGGAAAGCGGGTTGCAGAGACCATGTGCTATGCGTACATGAAACAGGTATTAAAATGGTATCAGATAGAGTGGATTTTCAGTACTTGTGAGGGCTAAGTATAGAGCAAACAGGGATGTTGCCTATGATTCAGAATAGAAGGTAGAAAGAGAACACCTTGAATAGGAGTTTGTACTGTAATTGCAAAATCAGTTTTCTTTTAATGCAGAGGTTTTATTGCTCCCATTTGTTGTGTTTTTTCAGTTGAGTAGCATTCTCCAAGAAGATGTGTTTCGTCTTCTCATTAGACTTGTTATGTCTTTCAGTATCGTAAATAGTTTTTTAGACAGATTAAACTGAAGTGACCTTACCAATTTGGGAGCTAGATAAGAGTTGCTTAAAGTTGGTCTTGTGCTCAAGTGTTTTGCTGAATTGTGCCATTACTGATAAAAGTGGAATGTTTAATGAGCATACTTGAAATCTAAATATATGGGTAAAAATGGAGCTCTTTAATGAGTATTCCTATAAGAGCAGACTACTTTAAATCACTTCAGAATGTATTCAAATTATTTAAGTGTAAATATAGCCCTCAGCGAAAGATAGGAATACTCAGTTGTAGCATTTTTTTCAAACAAATACATTAACATGAGGGTCAAAATGAATTTTAAAACATATTTGTGAAATTATACATGTCGTTTTCCTTGGGTTTAATAATCAGCAAGGAGAAGCTTATCATTAATTAACCTAGCATTGACTTTTTACCTGCATGTGAATCTTTTCTTATTTAGTTACTGCTCAGCTAGTCTCTGGGAGACTAATCTACTGGAAAATATGACACATGAATGAAAACTGTATCACTGTTTCTCTGATTTCCCCTTTGTATATTAAAACTGCAAACACCATCAAATGTAGTATATTCTACAGAATTTAAAGTCTTTAAATGGTAAATTACTAAATGCTTTTTACAAGTTTGAAAACAAAAATATGAAGGGTAAGAATTTGGGGAGAGGTATTTTAGCACAGAGGATATAATAATTTTAACCCATCTGTTCTACCAGATAGATATGAAAAATCTCCATGTTTATATCTTCTTTGCTCTAATTTAAATCTTTTAACTTGTAATATGGTGATACTACTGAATAATAGTTTAATGCAGTGTCGTACCATTCCTTTTAGGCTTGAAAATTTGTTTGCCATTAAATATTACAGTTTTTATGAGAAATCCTGAGAAATATGAGAAAGAGTGTTGAGTTTTCTGTGAGTCTGTGATGCACATTGCACCGCGCTTTTAGTGGCAAAGATGGTAGATCATTCTGGAAATCATGGGCTGCATTTTAAGGCCCTAAGATGAGTCATAATATTATCCCATAAGTCTTATGCAGGATTTACAGAGAACAGTAAAGGCTTGTGAAGTGGAGCTGTGGTGCACACTTGCATTAAATAAAAACTCATGGTGTAAATGAACATTGTCTAAGGGCAGGCCCATGGGATCCTTCCCATACTTCATTGTAGCTTATTGAAGTCTGGCCACGCTTCTCCTATGCTCTTCTATATTCTGAAACACTTCACAGTTTTTTCCAAGTGTTGATTTGTACTGTTTCCAGGCGAGGAAACACTGACTTTTGATGGTATTGCTAGTGTATCTGACTTATGCTCTGAAAATGTGCTTCTAAGGACATTTTCCAACAGGAGTGGTCTAGCCCCCAAAAAATGGATGTGCAGGACTTCAGACTGAAACATTCCCAGAATCTTCTAAGCTTTAATAAAAAGAACACACATGGAAAGTTGTGTGCGGTTTTTTGTTTTGTTTTATTTTGTCATTTCTTCTGAAGTTTTCCATCATCATTCACTTTCTTACTTACATGTACTCATACTTCCAAATTATACTTCTAAATGAGCTGTTCAGAGTCAGAAGCTGTTTCAGTGTGCTCTGTGGTTGCAATTTCTCCATGGACTGTCCTGACCAGGACCTTTTCAGTGCACTCCCTTCTGCTGGCAAGGTTTGTTTTTCACTGCTTTGACTCTATGAATTAAACATTTCTTGATTTTGCTGTCCTGTTTACAAGGGCCTTCCTTTGACAAGCGCAGCAGGCTGCAGTGCTTCCTCCTCAAGGAGTTCAAGGGCAGTAGTAGCATTTCCTTAAAGAGAGAGGAGAAGAATTGAGCTGTTTGCTGGAGAATTGCAGGGTTCACAATTTCAAAGTGTATATGAGATGAGCCCATCTCATCTCCTGTGAAGCACCTGATTGTGTGGTTTGAGAGTATATTTGCTAAAAGCTTTTGGGAGCAGCTCTCCCTCCTTAAATGAGTGTGGGAAAATAGGTCGGCTGTGCTCCTCAGTGCACCTGCCAGTCACAGGGAAGCAAGTGGAATAAATCCAGGTGATGGATTTATCCTCCCTTCTGCTGGAAGGCCTCTGAAGTCAGCAGGAGCTTTAGTTCCTTGCTCTGCTCCCTTGGGAACTAGGCTACATCTTCTGTTAGGTCCTTTAATACCCTTTCCTTGTTCTCTTGTTTAGTGTTTACCAGTGCTCCCTCCCCTTTGCAGTTCACATCATCGCCCCAACATGGTGCAAGGCTTCGCTTTGAAACTTTTATCTTTTCCTTATAAGAAGAGCTTATTCCGTACACTTTTTTTTCATTCTGGACCCTTGTCTTTGGCACTCTTCTGCCTATCTTTCTTAGTCCTTCTTACCTCTGCTTTGTTTTTGCTGAGACTTCCATCTGTGATGTCTGCTTGCTGTAGCTGTGATGCACTTGCCCAGCTAGTAATGGTGCTTCTCCACAAAAATAACTCAAAGTTTTAGCTTACCAGAGAAGATGAAAACATAATTTTACAAAATGAACAGTGTTTTCTGAAGAACAAATAAAATTTTACTGGACTAATAGGTGGGGAAAAAAGTGCACAGGATGGACTTGGGAGTTGGAGGTTCAGCACTTAGTATTGCACTCTCATTTTATGCTTTGTTCAGAAGTTGTCATACCATGTGCAATTCCTACTTAATTTCTTCTCTTTCACCATTTATCTGTAAAGAAATTCCCAGACTGGAAGCCTGTTCTTCTGGCCTCTTAGAGGAGGAGTGGAGTGTCTCATCACTCCTCTCGCAATGAGTCTCACACAAGACACATCTTGTGATGTGTCTCATCAGGGCAGTAGTCAAGCAGCTCAGAGAGCAGTTCTTCAGTGCTAGAGGTGATGGTAACTGCTGGGTATATCTCAGGCTGAAAGTAAATAGCAGTGTGAAAATACCATGGATATCCCTTTAGCTTTTTAGAAGCCCTAAAGAAGAGTTTCGTTTCCCATCTAGGAACAGCAGGTCTGAGGTGAAGCTTGGAGAGGGGCATCTGTAAAATGCTAATGCATCCGCACTGCTTTCCATGAGATGGCATTAACATCCCTTAAACTGCATATGTCATCACCACTGTTAATGTTCTCCTGTTACCTAAGTCATTGCATGCTAAGTCAGTGAAATTCAGAAAGAAAAGAGGATTGGACACACTTACTCTGCAAAGTTTGGAAGCTCACATACTCACAGTTGTATCAGTCTTCTCAATAAAGGCAGTGGTTCCATTAGAGATGCCAAGCACTGCTTGTTAATCATGTTTTTGTCTTTTTTTTAATGAGCTGGCTCCACTTTGCTGAGAGAGAAAGTGGTGCTACTTTCAACCATAGTAACTGCACGGCTCACAAATATGCTTCATGCTTTGGAAAAAGAGAAATGTCAGATAAAAGTCACAACCTCTGCATAGATCAGTAAGGCTAAATCCTGCAAATGGCAGCAATTTGGAGATCAAGCTTTTGAAACTTGTTCATTCTGGTTACTGTTGGGCAACACTGCTATACTTCTCTGGTAAGCTGTTGTTTTCTAAACTCCAAACTATTGGATTCATGGATTTGCACATTTTTCTAATGGATTGTCAGAGCTGTCTGTAATTTTTTTTCTGTGTAGGAACTTTGCACATAAACCAGAGTATCATTGTGCTTGGCCCTGTAAAGTGTAGGCGTTGAATATTGGCTTCCAAAGTTGCCTGCTGTTACTACCCAGTTAAAGGGAGTGAACTGAAAGGGAAGGGGTGAAGCAGAACTGCAGTATCTAAGGCAATATCATAAAAATGCAACCTCTGATTTCATCAGGTCATCAGTAGTAGGAGCCTTTCTGTAAAGTGGGGGGTTTCTCTACTAGATCATCTGAGTTGGGTTATTATAGCTGCTGTGCTGCGACTTCCCAATGCAAATGTGGCATGTATACAGCAGGAAAAAATCCTCTGGCTTTCCTGCCCCTACTCTGGTAAGTGGTTGTGCTAGTGTTGGAGTAGCACCTGTACTGTTTCTGCATGCTTTGCGTTGCTAACAAGCGTACGGACTTTGTAACAAGCACCAGGATAAAAGATCATCTAACAATAATTATCAAATTCCCCAAAAAGGCTCAAATGCTTAAATGTAATCTGCACTTTTTGCAAGTTCAGTTCAGAAGGCAGTAAGATTTTTAAGCTTGTTTTGGTTTTGTTTTGATATTCATTTCAACTAAGTTTAGCCAGTGTTTGAATGACAATATATACATAGGAGCGTTTGTCTTCTCATTCAAGCAGGATGGGTTTTTTTTGAGGTTTCTCATTTTGGTTAGTCCCTTATTTTATATCTATTATATGGCTGCTGTGGCTCTAAACTCACTGTCATGGCAATGTCTTATACCTGTAAGTACTTTTGCCACACTAATTCATGAACGTTACTCTCTGCAGAACTCTTCATCACACTGAAGTCTGGAATTTTTGTGTTCGACCATGCACTGCTGTTCATTTGCTTGTTTTCCTGGCCCTCGTTGGAAACTCACTGAAAACAGTTAAAAGTTACCATTCACTGGCTATCATTGTGGTGGTATTAGCTGCACTGGTGAGATGCAGCCTGCCTCCCTGTGTTCAGAATCTGGGCTGTGCAGCACCATACTGAAGTTAAAAATCCCTGTCTGATGGGGAAATCCTAGTAACGCATCTAAATGGGTGCGCATCTCTTCCAAATGGCAATGTTGCCTGTAAAAGTGTTGTGGAATGGGCTTGTGACTCCTTGCCTTGGCCATATACAGTACAAACAAATAGCAAGGAGAGGCAAGCCCTAGAAATAAGATAGGCTTTTCACAGGGAGATGTAAATAATGATGTGAAGAGACCTTGAAATATTACGGTAAAATCTGTAGCGTGGGAGGTGTTATGCTGCAAGCATGGTAGGGATTTCAGCCATGAGGCAGGAGTACTGCCAGGTATTCCTTTGGTTGTGCTCCGGCACCTGCATCGTGCAGAGAGTGCAATTGAGTGTCGTGGTCCTTGCTACCTTATTTAGGAGCTTATTGCTTATGGAATGCAATCTCACCTGTGCTGAATGTTTTCAAAGCAGTTGTTAGTAACCAGAAATGAATCTCATTTTGCTTATACAGTAGGCAAAGTATGTGTATCTACATATATATGTGTGTGTGTGCATACATACATATATATATACACATATATGCACACACATAAATACGTATGTGGCAGCCACACTTGGCAGCCTTGTTTCCTGACCTTTGTGCGTGGAAAGGTCTCATACTTACTGTTTAGATGTTTGCAAAGGAAGAGGGTCTAACCCTTAAATAGTAAGGCAGGTTTGTCTGATATCCTAATGAATTACAGCCACAGTATATTTTGAGGTTATTTCAATTTAAAAACAAACAAAAACTCTTAACATTTGAATTATGTTCTGTACAGATTTATTTTCTCAGACAGTCAAGACAAAGAGAAACCTCTTCTTGAAAAGCTTACTATGCTGAAATATGTCTTTCTAAATTAAGATGCTTTCGTAACATCTTTGATACATTGCTGCTTTATGGAGCTGGGATCTTTGGAGCAGTGGCTAAGAATACATGCTGCAGACCATGGAGAACTTAGTGGGGAAGGACAAGAAAAGAAGTCTCTCTTGTCTTCACTGGCTGCTGTAGCTTTCTTTTCTTTAATATTATAAGCTTGTACCCACCTTCTCTGCATTCTACCATGTTATTTTTTGTTGTTGTTCAGAGGAACAATCTGTATGTGAGCCATGGAAAGTATTTTCTGCATCTTTTCTGTCTTCCATCTCCCTCTGCACCTGCATGACCTCTGTACATGTGTCTTGATAAATGAAAGAGTTGGAGAGCACCAGAGTGGATTGACAGCCCACACTGCTGCATTTTTTACCTTGTTGCGTGACTCATTTTTGGATTCCTCTAAGAATTTTTCTTTATGAATCTGCTTTAAGAAAGCCTCTGTGTAGACTAAAGCCGGTTGATCCTATTTGGTCTCAAGGCCAGGGATTCCTTTAAGCTCTGTTTTGTTCGGCAGTATAAAAATGATTTTTAAGATTTAATGAAAAAGTGTATGTGACTTGATACTAGCTTTGCCCACAAATCTGGGGAAGTGATTGACTTGGCTAGTGGGAATTCTATGGAGGGGTCAGTCACAGTGAATATGCTACTGATGTTCACATAACCAGGCATGGGAGGGTGCCCATCAATGCTTGTAGGCAGTTAATGCTAAAAGGAGTAGAGAATTATTGAACGTGCACAAAAGATCACGGGGTTCAGGCTTTCCTGAAGTGAAAAGCGAACATTTCGGTCACACATTAATTTCCTGGCACCAAAATATATTTATGGTAGTGGTTCTTAAGAGAAGATAGATCCCAGTTTTACAGGCTGTGAAAATTCAGTTTTCCAGAAAATAAATTTTCAAAGCAGTACAATACAGGGAAGGGCTTTACCTGATGACGCTTTAAGTAACATGTTACAGATTTTAAAAGACAGCATTGCCATGTTTGACCAAAACAAACAAACAAACAAAAATACTCTTTAAATTACAGGGAGGGAAAGTGCTGAAGTGCTGGGTTAACTGTTACACTGTGAGCACTGTTCTTCTTACCCAGAGCCCTCACTAGTTTCTAACTAGTATGTGAAAACTGCTGCTGCTGCAACTCGTGCAGTAGGAGAGTCACTTTTTGGTCAGCGTAATTTAATGAGTTATTTTTATCTTGGGGCCTTAGCTTCCACGTGCCATAGTTTCAATGCTTGTTATTAATGGGTATATCTGGAAAGTCCCCATGAAATACAGTCATTCCTTGGAGGAGATTATATGCTGCTAGGAGAGCGTGCTGGGGAGAGTAGAAGGAACATGAAACTGCCCGGGTATGTTCCGCAATACAGCGGTGACAGCAGTAATGGATCCATGATGGGATGCTGGGGGCAGTGTATGCATAGTAAATGTATGTACGTCTAGCATACACGGCAATGCTTTTCTCAATGAACTGAAGAGCAAATAAAGAGCCTGTTCCTGACTGCTGCATTTCACATGGGCAGGAACTTTTGCTCTACCCAAGAGCTGTGAAAAGATGATGTGAGGTTATTTTTTGGCAGCAGTGGACAGTGTGGCTTGGTTATTCCTGTTTGACAACAGTAGTTAACATCTAAAATGAAGTGTTGTTTCCCATTTCATTATTCTCCTTGTGGAGTGCAAATGCTGCTGCTTTCACAAAATTCCCTTGAGGATTGATTTGTTTATGGATGGATCACTTGGAGACCTGAGAGAGAGTGCCAGATTTTAGATTTTGAATCTATACATTTATTTCCAAGAAAACAGTTGCTAGGGTCTCTCTCCTGAATGGAATGTGAGCTGTGTCCTTCAGCCACCAATGTGCCACTATTACATTTCCTGTGTGCACACCCCATCTTCCTGGGAAGTGGAAGTCGGTGACCTACATGATATAGCCTGTTTATGTCTAAGGAAGCCCCAGATGGGGGTGGGTTTTTTTTTGAAGGGAGCTTGGGAAATTGTTAAAGTTCTTGGTAAAGGAAAATGCGTGTGCTGAAGTCCTCAGTGGTGCTAGCGCTGATTTAGAATTCACATTGAAAATAGTGAGAATTTGTGTAAATTTTCATGCCTTACACATTGTGGTTTGCAGATGAGAGGTTCAAATTATTTAATGGTAAGAAAAGAATGCATTTTAAATCTGTAAGAGAGATTCTTAAGGAAGGTTGGAGGGAAATGGTTAATTTGCATTTTTTGGAAGAAAGACTTTTAATAAAGTAGTGATACTTCTTTCTCTTTACCCACAGGAAGGGGTTGAAGTGAGAGTTGCCAGAATATTCAACACCTTTGGTCCTCGAATGCACATGAATGATGGT
Source organism: Microcambeva ribeirae (assembly GCA_035222435.1). NCBI lineage: Eukaryota > Metazoa > Chordata > Actinopteri > Siluriformes > Trichomycteridae > Microcambeva > Microcambeva ribeirae. The sequence continues at coordinate 5,054 of JAYECN011012745.1, read as the reverse complement.
AGAGTTGTCAGCAACTTCATCCTGCAAGCTCTCCAGGGAGAACCCCTAACTGTAAGCAGTGGCTTCTTAGTCATGTGATGTGTCCAGTTGCTGAATAGCTTAGCCTCACGTTGATTTTTAGAAAACACTGAGGTTTTCCACCTACAAAAATCTAGTCTCACAGTGTATCATGCTCAAATGTACAGAATTGCATATGTAAGGGTATATTCTGTCAGTGCAGTTGTTCTTTCTTTCCCAGAGAGCAGGTTCTCTGTGGTTACAGGTTCTGATGTGAGGCAGTGTTTTCAGCCTCTGTCACAGCTCTTGCATGGGAATGAGTCAAGATCCACAGCAAGCAGACAACATGTTTTGGTACTTCTTCCTGTTGAGGAATTTTTTTCTCTCAACTTTTCAAAGTTAGCAATGTAATTTTTTTTTTTTTTTTTTTTTGTTGGCAGAGCAGCCAAAATTTTCCATGTGTAAAATAACATTAAAGGCCCCCAGTTGACATCATGTTGTAAATAAAGAGGTGAGGACCAGTTTTTGTGGCTGTAGACAAAGCGACATCGCGTAGCCCTCGTCTCTACAGCTAAATCTTCCTGTATCCAAAACAAGTCTGTCTGTTGAGAATGGTCCTTGATTCTTGCTCATGCTTAAACAGCACTGGGAGAGCAGGAGTTGGAACAGGCCGAAATGATGCCAGCAACACTGCTGATAATTCAGCAGTACACACAGTACCTGTCCTATGCCCTGGGCCTGTTAAGTCTCCTATTGCAAAATAAAGAGCATATGTAATGAAAGTGGGAGGAAACACATCGTAAAACAGAGAGCACAGTTTGAAATTTGAGATCTGTTGTGAGCTCATGGAAATATTTGCAATTTACTTGATATACCACAGAAATTTCATATAAATTCATTATTACTGCCCAGATGTGAAGAGTGAAGTAATTACTCAAAGGCTTATAGGCTCTTATTCTGAAAAACAACTATAAATGTTGCTAAGTGTCTCCACAGGGCCATTGGCTTGAGATTGAACTAATATTCCTTCTACTAGAGACTGTAAATCCAGAGTTCATCTAGAACTTCCCGTAGGATGGGAAGACGATCTAAGGATGGAAGAGGATAAAGTTTTTGTAACAATTCCTGCTACTGTGATTCTTGTGGAACAGAACCTGAAACGGGACATGGCACTTTCACAGCAATGTTATGCAATGTTATGGCTCAGGCTTGATGTCCTGTAATAGATTTCTCCTTTTTTTTTTTTTTTTTTTTTTAATACACGATATGCAAAAATAGGGCTGCTCCTTTCAGAATTCATGTAGCAAACATTGCCCTGCTGGTTGGGTGAAATCTGTAACTCTCTGAGGAAGTTGCAAATTGTGTTTAGTCTGCCAAGTGATCACCGTCTGTAGTAACTACACTGACTATTTTTGAAAATTGTCTTCTCTAGAAATCAGCCTTTGCTTACTTGCTTATTGCTTATCAATGGTTGTTGCCTTAGGCAGTTTTTCGGTGTTACTAGTTTTGAGTCTTCACTATTACTCCTGACCATTGCATTTAAATTGCTAGTTTTGCCCTGTGCTTATTTCATAGTAACAAAGTCTATAACCTGAATGCTCTGGCCACTGCACCCACTTTTTTTTCCCCAGAGTTTTAGTCTTCTCTCTACGAAGTGCTCCCAGCGTTGAAATGTGGCTGTGAAGGGTACAGCTGTGCCTTCATGAGACTGATGGTGACTCTAGTGGCCACTGTTGTTGGATGCAGCCTGTGATTAGTGTCAGATAAGCTGTCATTAAGAGCACAGGTCTGTGTGGCTGCATCCTGGGTAGCTGGCAAGAACGGGGAGCCCAGATGGCCTGGTCAGTGCTGCGGAGACTCTTCGGCACTGAATGGGCCAACTGCCTGAGCATGTGTGTCCAGTGTAGGAGCTGCCCCTTACAGCTTACACCCTGCCTATTCGGAAAGAAGTGCTTGTCCACTTAATTTCTCAGTAATTCTGCTGCTTCTGTGCTGGAGCACACTATTTAGAGGGAGGAGGAGGAGAAGATGCAGTTTTCATTTGCTAATAATCATCAAAAATAAATACTCCTGATTTTTTCTTTAGCTAGAATTTTGTATTTTATGCTACTGATTCGTATCAAGAGACAGGCCCCTCATTTTTTTTTTCTGGTGGAAAAATCTGCATTAAAATATGATCTGAAGTGATTTTGAAGTTGGCTACGCTTCAGTAAACCGATTTGCCCGATTCTTCTTAGATCACAGCAAGATTGAAGTGAATTACTTGTATTATAATCCATTTCTGGTCTGAACATTAACAGAACTATTTTATTTGCAAATAAGTGTTTTTAAGGCAGCAAAAGTATGTCTAAGACTCAAGGTGTCCACTAATTGTCAGCCTTTGGGTACCATGGACTGTCAGCAAGGCTAGCTGGCTGGAAGTACCTACAGGGACACAGCTTTTTTCAGTACTTGCTTACCAGTATTGCAGATGTTATTCTTTTGTCCCCCAAAGCAAACAGTTACTGATGAAAAACACAAGGTTTTGGCATGGGTACGCTCTCGAAACGTGAGTGGTGAGCTCCCAACAGCCAGGGCGACTGTTTGCCCAGAGAGTGCTCTGCTCTTTCTCTCTGTTCTATGATGCCCTAAACTCGGGGTTGATGGGCAGCACTTCGGGTTGTGCCTTGGAAGGAATCTGCCTTTTCCTGGTGCCTCGTTGCCCTGCTGCAGGGTTACCTTTGGTAACAAGTTGCCCACATCTATCACATAGCTTTAAACAAAACATTCACAGAGGGACCAGCAGTTGAAAAAGCTTTCTGCTTCTTGCAGGAGTTTGATCTTCTTATTGCTCAGGCTCCCAAAAGCTGCAGGGTGAGGCTGGATCTGTTTGTTGCAAGGCACTGAGCAAACAGAAGGAGGGGAGAAGATGTTGCCTCTTGTTTAGACACTTCTACTCCCTATAGGACTTTTAGCAAGACAGGACTGTAACTGTATGCTGGATTGCTGGTGGCATCCTGGCATTTTATTGAAAATAGACATTTATCTTTTGTAAGTAGAACTAAGTACAATCAGTGCAAGTTCTGTGAAGCCTCACTAAATATGAAGATACTATCTTGTTTTAAAAAAGGCAATCCTTGGGGTATTGCAGAGTGTCAGCAAGAGAAGCCTGGAGTTGCTGCCAGCCCATGGGAGGGAATATTGAAGGCTTTTTGTCCGTGCTGTTAACCTAATTCCCGTGCCATCCAGACCCTATCAAGAATGTAACAGAAGATAAAATGCTTTAAACATTTTGTCCAACATTGCTGTTCCTTAGGAAGTAACTATCTGGCATGGAAAATTACTGGATGTGAGGAAAGAACTGAGGCTGGAACTGTCTCGCTGACCAGGTCAAATAAAATGAACTGTCAGCAAGAAGCAATGATTGAGACAAAAATATTTTACCCTTGTATTACTAGAGAATTAGGCATAGTAATTAGAATTAGAGACTTAATAGAGAATTACTATTACTTTGTTTGGCAAGGATACCTAATGTCGACCTTTTTAGAAATCAAATATTTTCAGTCTCTTTTGGTTCAAAGTAGTTGTTCAAGTAGAGTAAATTAATCCTGCAAAGTGAAAGCAATCCCGGGAATTACCCTGGTTTAAGAGATCACAGCCTGTGCAGACGTGACCACTGTTGCTTTTTCTTGTTGTAGAGGTGGTATTAAGACAAACTGAGGGGGGTGGCAGGGGGAGTGTTGGAAACCACAGTGTATTCAGTGTGTTCTCCATCCGTTGCCTGCATGTAAGAAATGTAGCCTCAAGAATAACTTCAGAGGAGTCTTGCAGACAACTTTGTTCTGCAAACCCTATGCTACAAGGTAATCAAGCAAGTGGGAAGCTCGGTATATACTTACATGAAATCTGCTCCCTATTTCCATACTGACAGTCTGCTGGCCTCTTGAGGTGCGTTTCCCTTCAGAAAAGTGTTTCTAATGTACCAAGCTAGTGGTAAGATGTATATATCTCCACTTAAGCCTAAGTGTTTTCCTTATTTAAATCTGAAAGCTATCCTTAAGGCACACTTAAAATATTCCAGGGATTTCAGCACTGCCCCCAGCTAAACTGTGAAATAACTAATATTATCTCCTACCATTATATCTGTCTTCACTGTGATTTAATGTCTATTTTAGACTTAAAACAATTTGGTTGCTTCAAAATACAAAATCTGAGGGAAAATACTTTTTCCAGACCCGCTAGGGTTTCTAAACAAATATGTATAGGTGAATTGGGGAATCATGTCCACTAGAGATTTTTCCACCTCTCCTTGGCACAGTTGCCAATATTTAGAAAGTCACACTTTTTTTTTTTTTTTAAGGCTACTAACATTTGATGGTTTCTTTGAAGCTGTCTTTTGTTATTGAGCAAAAAAAGTTGATTGTCAGAACCACATCTTAATATTCTGAGGTTGCTTTAAATATTTGGCTTGGTTTTTTGTTTTGTTTTTTTTTTTTTTTCTCCTGTCTGAGTTCATGCTGTAGGCTCTTTCAGTGCTCCAGGAAGGGACAAAACATGGCTTTGTCACACATCTTGGGAAAGTGTTTCCTACATCCAGAGTTCTGGAGTAATGTGGTGCATAAGGGAATGTTGACTGGAGACACTTCCAAGAGAAAAACTTCAAAGAATTGCTACTTTTGCCAAAGGCGCTGCTAAACATCTTTGTTGGTCCCTGTGCCATGGGCTTTATGTCCCAGATGTTTCTCCTTGGGACTTCTGGAATGTTGAAGAAGTAGAAGAACATAAAAGTCCATTTTTTGTTTCCCCCTAGCTTCTCTAATTTTTTTCTATTTTTAGGTTTACGGACCTGGGACTCAGACAAGAGCTTTCCAGTATGTCAGGTGAGTCTCGTCTATGCTCTCTGATACTGTTTTCTTAGCCTGACAGTTTTTTGAGCTTGGCCAGCTTAGTATATAGCACAAAACAGTCTTGCACTTGTATTTTTTTTTTTTTTTAAGTAAGGAAATTGTTTCCATCCGTAGGACAGCTTTGCTTTCAGAAAGGGGATATTGAATGTAAAAAAAAAAAAAAAAAAAAAA